>PVIH01001180.1:7289-180420 GCA_004025045.1 Sigmodon hispidus
TTTTTTTTTTTTTTTTTTTTTTTTTTTTTTTTTTTTTTTTTTTTTTTTTTTTTTTTTTTTTTTTTTTTTTTTTTTTTTTTTTTTTTTTTTTTTTTTTTTTTTTTTTTTTTTTTTTTTTTTTTTTTTAAACACTTTTATTTATTTATTTAATTATTTGCCTTGGTGTTTGCCTGGAACTGAAACTACAGACAGTTGTGAGCTGCCATGTGGGTGCTGGGAATCGAACCCCGGTCCTCTGGAAGAGCAGATGGTGCTCTTAACCGCTGAGCCATCTCTCCAGCCCCTAAAAACTATCTTTTGATGTCTTTCAAACTTATAGATTTTACACCTCTTTAGTGAGTTTCTTTTCTAAATCTGTAACTAGGAAAACTACAATTATCTAGTCTTCAGTGCCATCAGAGACCCAAGAAGGAAATAATATTAACTAAGTAAGCAGGAAGTGCAAGCAAGAGACTTCAAAAAATGTGAGAAATGATAGAAACAGCTGGCTGCCTAGACAGTCACCCATGGATCCTCTGCAACATTAGGACATCTTTTTCAGCCTACAGGCCTAGCATGTCTGACAGACTTATCTATGAAGCAGGATTTTTTGAAGGGTTGTCATACCTTGTCTTGGCAAAGTTCAGCAGTCCTTTGTTTTGTGTCCTGCTTGTTCATCTTGGACAGCATACTGTCAGCAGTCGAGACAAAGGTACTTTCTTACCCAAAGGATAACTTTTGCCACAAAGAAAGTCAACTCCATCTGGAGTTCTTCAGTGCCCATCATCTTCTCTGAAGTAGATTGGTAATTCCAATAGCAGAAATGTCTCATTGTCATAAAAAGAACCTATGTTATTAAAAGATCTTAAATACCATATCCTATAGATCTCTGAAGTATTTGAAGACAACCTGTATATCTAAAGTATATCTGTTTGACCTTGAAAAAATATTTAATATGCCTACAAGTTGATTATAATTACTAACTACTAGCCTGCATTTTTATATCCTAATTAGTTGGTAATAATAACTTTTGAGGACTAGCAATTTGCATTACATTGTTGAATGAGCTGTATAGGCACAATACCTTGACAAGAGTTGAAATGTATGAACAGTATGTTCTAACAAAATTATTCTCAAATTTGTATCAATATGCAAAATTTACATACACTATCAAAAAATCTAACCCAATGTAAAATATTTAAAACTGATAGTTGCTTTTTGAAAGCAGATTCAATAATCTACCCTTTTTTTTACAATCATATGTATATCTTCTTTTTTTTTTCCCCAAAGACCATGAATCTAATCTCCTTTTTCAGCTTTTTCCTGGTTATTACCAATACAGTTTGTAACCAACCACCCTAAACAATGACAAATATCCATAATCATTGAATAACCAAAAACCACCCACCCCACCTTTTGGGAATATGGGCATCCTGTCTTAAAATTGCTTTCTGTCTGTCTTTATGGGATTCTGAAAAGAAAAACTTGGGTTAATTGTCAAGTCTTGAGAAAGGCACCTGTATCATTTGTTGTCCATCCTCTGCATAATGAGAAAGTACAAGGCTTGTCTTAAGTCCTGCTGGAGTAGTCTGTGAGGCTATATCATCTCAGCTAGCCACCTCAAAATTGTCCTGAGCAGTTTGTAGTCCAAAGCTGATCTTTAGGTGGTGTTGTCAGCTTAATGTCATTATCATAGTACTGGTGGAATCATTGTTGTGGGGCCCCATTTTCCTTTGGAAGACTTCAAAGGCTGCTGTTAAGCATGGTCATGGTTCACTGCAGAAAACTGATAGAAACTCGAACCTGAAACATGTATAGGAAGCTAGATGAAGCCTTTTTTTCTAGAATTAGTAGGAATTCTATATGATCATTAATATCATGAAAAAAGTTTAATATATACAAATCTTATAAACTTTGATGGAAAATTCATACCTTAAAATTTTTTAAAAGTCAAAATAAAATCAAAAGATCATGAGATTAGTAGTAATAGAATAGTTTCTTAATTTTGGGGGGTTTTTTGTCCCATATCACATGGCTCTTCTGGTATGATACAGAGGTTTTGCATTTTTCTTTAGTAAGCATGCTTGGGTTTAGAGAACAAGAGAGCATAATCCAAAGCCAGCTTTAATTTTCAGTTGAACTGGGACTACAAAAAAGACCATTTGCATTATATGTATGTAGAGAATAGCATTTAGGAAGCTTTATGAAATTTTTTCCTGTTGGAGATGTGATATACCAATAGAACAATTTGGTCAATTTACTCCTTTCCTTGGGACATTTTTCTGAATGATTTGTTCCTTGTTTTTTTCTTTCACATGTCTTATTTGTCTAGTGGACTTCAAATTCCTTAGCTGAATGCCTTTATTCTCCTTAGGGGAAGGAAGACCCTTCCCCAACCCTAACTTTGGAGAAGTTTCCCTTTGGAAAGTTATATCTGATATAAATGAAAAACTTTTGTTAATCGTAGAGTTAATTTAAATTAAATGATCATACCAGTTGATAAACTATCACCTCTTCTAATTAAGATGTCTTTCTTATTCAAATTTAATCTTTTAGTTGCTCTGGGGAGGAGTTTCCTTCACAATGACAGGAAATGACTAGACGAAATTGGATGGGGGGAGCAGTGAGAGACTCCTCAGGGTGTTTTCTAAAGGAAAAGGCAAAGATTCACCTTGTCTTTTCCTTGTTTTCAAAAGCCAGAGATTCAGTTATTATTTATCTATCTTCTGAATTTGGTATCACTATATTTACTGCTAAAGCCAATCTTTGTATGAATTCAGTCAAGGTTTCTTTTGGACCCTGTATAACTTTTGTAAATGACTCAGTTTTCTTTCCTACTTCTTAAATTCTGTCCCAAGCATTCAAGGCTGCTGTGTGGCATTAAGCCAGGGTGTGGCCATCATATAAAGATTGCCTTTCTATATTAGTATAATCTTCCTACCTGAGAAGTTGGTCTTGGGAGATTTCTATACCTCTAGCCCTACTGCATCCTTCAATGGTCTTAGCCTCATCCTGCCACCAAGTTCTCCAATGTAATTAGGGACCAGCCCCCCAAGACTGCTGTAACCAAATCTCTCCAGTCTTGAGGGATAAGTCTATTACAAATTGACCATGACTTTAAAATATGCTTCACAAAAGGTGAGTACATACCATATGAGACTATTGCTTTCTTGAATATCTTCAAATCTAACATTTGTACACAAGTCCAGTTAGCTCTACACAATATGGGGAATATGTATCATTTGGAAATTCCTGTAAGGTTACTGGATAAATTAAGGTTGGCTGTTTGAAAACCTTAGGCTGTTTCTTTGTAACCTCATAATGCACTAAGACTTGCATCTTGACACTCCATAATGCACTAAGACTTGCATCTTGACACTCCTATCAACCAACTATTTTAGGGATAAAATAAGAATGCACAAATAATATTTATAATAAACATTAAGTAAATCTCATCCACATTAATTATTCTCTAATTTAATTGTTCCATTTTTAAATCATTCAGCATATTATCAGAGACCAAACTCTTTCCATTGTAATAGTGTTTCCTATTTTTTAATGTGGAGAAAGAACTCACTCTATCTTTTTTTCTTAAACTAATTACTTCCTTTAAGAAATCCCAGGGGCTGGAGAGATGGCTCAGCGGTTAAGAGCACTGGCTGTTCTTCCAGAGGACCCGGGTTCGATTCCCAGCACCCACATGGCAGCTAACAACTGTCTGTAGTTCCAGTTCCAGGCAAACACCAATGCAAATAAATAAATAAAGTTTTTTTTAAAAAAAAAAAAAAAGAAATCCCAATTGACTCACCAAATCTGCTAACAGTGATGATTCAGACATTGGTGGCCTAAGGCGGTTACATAGTTTTGTGGCAGCATGAGGAGGGGTCCACAGGGAGAGGGAACCTGTGTTTGGAAAAAAATGCACCCAAGGGATCAGGGGGAAGGAACGTGTGGCAAAAACTGCCTAAAATGCAGAGCTGGTTGGTGATGAGAGGCTAACTCCACAAGAAAATCTAGCCAATGGGGTAGTGACTCTGGCTGCAGGTAGCTCTGGCTTGTGCTGGTGGCCGCAAAGCCACAGGCAAGTAGGTTTTTGTGAATTCTTGCCTTAGAAGTTGGTTGCAGATGTTAGTGATGCATGAATCCTAATTGGTCTTAATAAAAACCCAGAGCCAGATTTTGGGATAAATGCTTAAAGATCAGAGAAGCAGAGGAACAAGCCACTGGGGAAACTTCTCACAAGTTCTTAATCCTCAGGCAGAAAAGGGTAGATCCTGTCTTCATGAATCCTCAGACTGAATGCCTCTGAGTCCCCAGCTGAAAGGGAAGGGGGTGAACTCCTGTCTCTTCCCACCTTATATTCCTTTCTCCACCCAGCCATATTACTTCCTGTTTCAACCTTTCTAGTGCCGGGATTAAATGTGTTTTTTTCCAAGTACTGGGAACAAAAGCATGAGATCCCAAGTGCTAGGATTAAAAAACTGTGTGCCGCCACTGCCTGGTTCTGTTTTTATTTTAGACTGGATTAATCTCATGCAGTCCAGGTTGGCCTTGAACTCACAGAGATACAGATGGATCTCTGCCTCTGCCTCCCAAGAGCTAAGATTAATGGTGTGTGCCACCACCACATGACTTCTATGGCTAACTCTATGGCTGGCTCTGCCCCCTGATCTTCAGGAAATCTTTGTTAGATCACAAACAGTGTATCACCACAGCTATATCTTGCACATATCCCATGAGCCCTCACATGCTAAAGCCTTCCTGAGTTAGCTACTTTATACCATGGACCTCAAGTTGCCCTTCTACCCACATCACTCTCTTCATTGCTCATTTATCTGTATACAGTGTGGGTCCTTTTTGTTCATCTGGACACATCATCAGGTGCCCATCTGATGTCTTCTTATGGTGTCTCTACAGAGTGCATCCGATGGCTTCTGGAAGTCTGTGGCCACTCGAGTGCCCAAGGAACCCCCTGAGATTCGCATCCTCAATCCATACTTCATCCAGGAGGCTGCCTTCACTCTCATTGGACTGCCTTTCAACAACGGCCTCATGGGCAGGGGGGTGAGACTCCTGGGCACAGAGGAGAATTAGGCAGGGGAGCCTTGGAAGAGCAATGGGTAGGGAAGTAGGGTCCATGGGGAGGAGGGCCCATCCACGGAAGTGGGCCAGTTAGCTCTGGAGGTCTCAGCCACACCCTTCTTCCACAGAACTTACATGTTTCCCCTCCTCTCCTCTCTCAGAACATCCCAACCCTTGGCAGTGTGGCAGTGACCATGGCACTGCATGGCTGTGATGAAGTGGCAGTGGCTGGCTTTGGCTATGACATGAACACGCCCAATGCACCCCTACACTACTATGAAACTGTGCGCATGGCAGCCATCAAAGAGGTGAGAGCTGGTGGGGTGGGGAAGCCTTTGGGTGGAGCCAGTGGGAGGAAGGGTTTCCATCGCTCAGGATGGACTCCAGCATCTGTACAGGGAACTGCTGTTATCCAGAGTTCTGGAAGGACCAGCCTTGGCTAAGCAACCGCTGTGGTCTAGCTTGCTTGCAGGCCGCTGATCAGCTGGGCACCCTCTCCCTGAGTCCAGAGTCTCTTTTGTCTGCTTTCTCCCTGAACACCCCCTCCATGGGCCCTTCTGCCCCGGCTCTGGACCCCACCCCTCCCTGATACACCTGACATCACACGCTCCTCTTGCTGCCTCTTCCACAGACCCTGCTTTCCCTGGGAAGATCTCTTGCCCTTCACACAACCCATAAGTAAACAATGCCTCCTGCTCCCAGCAAGACTCTCATATCCCCTGTACTCTCTTCTCCGCCACCCACAGGACTCACCCAGCATGCCCCC
This sequence comes from Sigmodon hispidus, assembly GCA_004025045.1. Lineage (NCBI taxonomy): Eukaryota > Metazoa > Chordata > Mammalia > Rodentia > Cricetidae > Sigmodon > Sigmodon hispidus. Next base: position 13,117 of record PVIH01001180.1, read on the forward strand.
AGGCAACCCATCTGTACAGATAGCTTCTAGATCTCCAGACCTCTGTACCCCACAGCAAGGATCTGGGCTGGGGAGTGGGGGCCACTGAACCCTTCTCAAGCATTAGCTTCTGCTCCAGCCTCTCGCTGAGCCATGCCTGACAAGCAGGGGGATGGGGTGGCTGGGGAAGCTGCTCGCTCACACAGGTTCACCCTCCTGTGAATCCAGGGGCTCTAGCAGCCTCTGCCACTTCCGAGCCCTCACCAGCTGGCTCTGAGCCTTATACTTGGAAAGCTCCTGGCCACCCTCCCTTCTCCAGTGAGAACCTGAAGCACACAGGGGACTCGGAGGACCCTCTTCTGACCCCCTTCCCGTCCCCTCCTTGCCCTCTTCCCATTCAGCCCTGCACTTCACCACGACTTCACTTCCCTCAAAGTTACCAGTGACCTGTCTGGGAGAGCTAAACTGAGTGAACAAATGTCAGGGTTTTTTTTTTTTTTTAATTTATTATGGGGGGAGGGGCGTTGCACCATGGTGCACATTCGGAAATCAGAGGACAACCTTTCAGGTTCTCCTCCCGTCATGGGTTCAGGCCATTAGACTTGAGAGATGAGAGCTTTTACTCTCTATCCGAGGGTCAACTTTCCTGACTGCTCAGAAACCTTTTTCATATTGACCACTCCTTCCTGCTTAGGGTTTTGTGATTTCTTTCTTTAAAAAAAAAAAAAAAAAAAAAAGATATACAGAAGAGGGCACCAGATGTCATCATAGATGGTTGTGAGCCACCATGCAGTTGCTGGGAATTGAACTCAGGTCCTCTGGAAGAGCAGTTAGTGCTCTTAACCTCTGAGCCGTCTCTCCAGGCCCATTCTCTCTTTTCTTCTCATTCCTCAGCTTTGGTCTAGTTCTTAACAGTTAGCATTAGGCTAGGCATGATGACAGGAGACACAGGCCTTTAATTTCTTCATGAGGGAGACAGGTAAGTGGGTCTCTGTGAGTTTAAGGCCAGCCTAGCGTACAGAGTGAGTTCTAGGCTGGCCAGGGCTACAGTGATGACCCTGTCTCAATAGAAGGAACAAAAAAGTAGCCATAGGCCTGGAGAGAAGCGGATCAGCAGGTGCATACATACAGCTTTGTTCCCAGCACACACATCATTGCAAGAATTCTGTTTGCTATTAAAAACCCAGTTATTGGGGAAAGCTAAAATATCAAGAGAGAGAGAGAGAGAAGCCACAGCCACTTCTCACCCAGCCAACTCCTCAGGCCTGTCTCCAGGAATCCTCTGACTCTAAACCTCTCTGTCCTCAGCCCAAAAGGGAAGTGTCAGGCCAAGTGAAGAAGTCCTGCCTCCTCCAGCCTTATCTGTCTTTCTCTACCCGCTTCCTTAATTCCTGGTTCAACTTTCCTAGTGCCAGGATATGCACCGCCATTGCCTGGATCTGGCCCTGAATTCACAGAGATCCAGAGGATCTCTGCCTCCTGAGTGATGGGATTAAAGCGTGGGTCACCACTCCCTGACTTTTATGTTTTGGCTCTGTCCTCTGATATTTCAGGCTATTTTTATTAAATATACAATATACCAACACAGCCCATAGCACATACATGCATACAGAGGTGGTGTATAGACACATGTGCATGTACACGCATGCACACACACATGCACACACACACACACACACACACACACACACTCTGTAGACCAGGCTGGCCTTGAACTCGAAGATTGACCTGCCTCTGCCTTCCAAGTGCTGGGATTAAAGGCATGTGCAACTATGCCCAGCCTAAAAAAAAAAAAAAAAAAAAAAAAAAAAAAAAAAAAAAAAAAAAAAAAAAAAAAAAAAAAAAAGCATAAATCTTTTTTTAAAAAAATCTTATTTAAAAGAAGAACTATCAGACGAGAGCCTGCTGAAAATGTGGATAGAAGTCTGTCACGTCCTGTCACAGCCCACAGGAGGCTTTCAATTTGCATACATAGAAGGAAGGATTGGGAAAGAACACGCCAGTGGGGCAGGACCCTGTCTAAGAGCTAAGGAGCTAAAGGTCGCTCAACTTTTATGTTTTCCTTTCTTTTTTTTATTTTATTTTTTCAAGATTTAGTTTTAATTATGTGTATATATGTATGTGTGTGAGTATGCACACAAGTGCAAGTTTCCACCAAGGCCAGAAGAGGGCATCAGATCTCCTAGAGTTGAAGATACAGGTTGTTGGGAGCCACTGATAGCCATTGCTGGGAATTGAACTCATGTCCTCTGCAGAAACAGTTATGTGTTCTTAACCACTGAGCCACCTCTCCAGCCCCATGCATATGTTTTTATTAGGAGAGCAGATGGTCCAGCATTTTCATAAGCTTATGCTGGTGGAAATTTCAGATTCCTCTGTGCTTCCTCCCCACCCCAGTGACTACTGGGGGACATCTATTAGATACAGAATTATGGCCATAAGTTCAGTAACTCTAAAAGATAAGTACTGTTTTAATATCACACCTCAAAAAGTTAATAATTCCTTAGTATTGTGGAATAGCCAGTTCTCTACTGACATGTTAGCCCTCAGTGACTCCTAGTGGGTGCTCTAGAAACTGACACATCCATTAGTTACTTCTGGAGTCTGTGAATGCCTCTGTTTGCTGAGTCCTCATCCCGCCAGCCTTCTGAGCCTGTTTTTTTTTTTATTGTGATGTCGTTGTGTTTTGCTTTGCTTTGCTAATTTCTGTCTGGGAAAATGGCTCAGAGAATAAAAGCCTCTGATGCTCAAGCATGAAGACCCGAGTTCAAATCCTGAGACACCAGAATGTCAGAAATTAGTCACGGACCTTGCTGTGACTTCTCAGGTTGTCAGGCTTGAGCAACAAGTGCCTTTAGCACCTCCAGAACCCCCAGCACCCCCCCAGCCTTTTCAGATCTCTGGGAGTGGACTCTGGCGTTCCACAGTCACATCAGACAGAGTCAGCAAGTATAACCATAGCCTAAATGGGAATGAGATTCCCTCCACCACTGCCTCATCTGGAATATTCCGAGGGCAGTGTTGTCTTCATGGCTGAAATACTTCCTCTTTGGTTTCTAGAGTTCTTCCTAGTAACCATTCCTCACTGTCTCTAGAGCCTGATAAAGCACCCTATCATTTTTCTGGGGTAAAACTTTAAAAAGCTCCAGACTCATTCTTCTATGCAGTCTGATTCTTTCCCAGGATAGGAGAGTCAGTCATGCAGATTTTAACCAACCAGGGAAAGGTCGCTCAGCTTCTTCTAGCTGCTCCATTATCCTCCTCAAGGGTGCCCTGCCTCATCTCCTCAGTCATCATGTTACTGTTCACAAACTGCAAAAGATGCCCCCCAAGAACTCCCTGCATTCTCGTGTTCTTGAGGCCAAAGGGTGGTCATCTCCATCTTTTTGCCAGAAATGAGGAGTGTAATGAAAGTCAGGGAGCAACGAGTTTCCCTGTGGCCTAGACACAAATTCTTTTTATTCTCTATTAATCTTTCTGTCCAGGCTGACGTCAAGTCTCCTCAATTGAGAGGTTCCACAGGATGGAAGGCCTTCTGAGGGAGTTACTCCTGTTAGACAAACCCTTGTATTTGATCTTTCCCTTCGATTTGTAGCACGGATTCCATGTCTTTGTCAGCTCATTCAAAGCTTCAGCCTTAACCCCCATCCAGTGTGAAAGGTGGTAAGATCAGGATAGACAAGGAGAGGACCATGCTTCATTTCAGGATTTTCCGTTTCTAAGCCAAGGAAGAAATTCTTAAGAGAAGTCAAAGTAAATTTGTAATTTCTGGTTAGTATTCATAAAACCTGTGAGCTTCAACAAATTACAAATTTTGTAATTGTGCTGTTTGTATTAAATAGTGATGAAAATAAAACCTTTAATTCTGGGAGCTGGAGAAATGGGTCAGAGGTTAAGTGCACTGGCTGTTCTTCTAGAGGTCCTGGGTTCAATTCCCAGCACCCACATAGCAGCTCACAACTGTCTGTAACTCCAGTTCCAGAGCATCCAATAGCCTCACACGGACATATCTGAAGGCAAAACACCAATGCACATGTCCCAGGGCTTTTATTGCTTTGAAGAGACACAATGACCACTGCAACTCTTAGAAAGGAAAACATTTTAATTGAGACTGCCTTACAACTCAGGTTTAGTCCATTATCGTAATTGTGGGACATGACATGGAGCAGGTAGCCATGGTGTTGGAGGAGCTGAGAGATCTACAGTGAAATAAGTGCCACACTGTGCTTAGCTTAACCATAGGAGACCTCAAAGCCCACCCCAGTGACACACTTCCTCCATAACTACTCCAACAAAGCCACACCTCCTAATAGTGCCACTTACTATGGAGGCTATTTTTTTTCAAACCACCACAACAGATAAAATAGGGATTAATAAATCATTTAAAATAAAATCGGGCTGGAGAGATGGCTCAGCAGTTAAGAGCACTGACTGTTCTTCTGAAGGACCTGGGTTCGATTCCCAGCATCCACATGGCAGCTAACAGCTGTCTGTAATTCCAGGATCTGAGACCCTTACACAGTTATACATGCAGGCAAAAACACCAATTCACATTAAATAAATAAATAAATAAATATAAAATAAAATCAAGTGGGCTGGGATTAACTCAGTGGCACTGGGTTGGGTCCTCAATTGGGGGAGGGGCAGGTGGTGGTGGCACATGCCTTTAATCCCAGCATTTGGGAGGTAGAGGCAGGTGGATCTCTATGAATTTGAGGCCACCCTGATCTACAGAGCTAGTTCCAGGACATCCAGGGCTACCCAGAGAAACAATGTCTTGAAAAAACAAAAAGATAAAAATAAAATTTTTATTTTAAAAAAGAAGTAGTCAGGCATGATTGCACAAGTCCAGGACAGGGGTCACTGGGATTCACTGAGCAGCAGTTTAGCTCCGGGACCCCTGAGAGACCCTGTCCTCAGAGAATAGGATAGGTACTGAAGACCAGAACAGTGACATCACCCTCTCCTCTGTGCAAGACACACAAGAATATTAGAAATTCAATCTAATTTTATTGAATAAATACCATGGAGTGCCTACTCTGTCCAACCATTCCCATCCATAGAAGCTTCTGGAAAGATAATTGAATCTTCAAAGAATGCACATAAGTCCCCAGGGGTCTGAGACAAGGAGAGCAACTTTCAGAGACAGCGCAGAGTGGGCTGACAGACGCCTGGCCTTCGTTTTTCTAGGAGTCTGAGGAGACAAATGGTGGGCACAGGAGGAAGACAGGGAGACCGGCCCACCTCAGGCACTGCGATATGGGTTGTGAGGGAGGAGACCATTAGCACTTGGGGATGTCGTGGCTTCCTAGCAATCAGGTTTTCAGTTCACACCGAAGGCCTAAGCAAAACACAGGGCTCTGGTTAATGACTGAATCTTTGATTACAGAGCTTTGGAGGGTTGGAGAGTGTTATAGGGCCAGACAGCCCCCAGTTCTTCCTGTCAGCTAATGATGGCTGTGAGTAGATATGGAGTGGCCCAGTGCTGATGCACAGCAGAGGCCATTTGGCTCTAAGCAATGAGGCTGAGGACACTCATCCCCTCCGTTCGTTCAGTCAAGCCTTTTCCTTCCATGAGAGGCTTAATCATTGAAGCTTCTGGGGAGATTTCTAAGAATCAGGAGGAATCCAATCCCATAAGCCCTGGAAGGTGGTATCTTCTCTAAGTCACTAAGGACACAGTTTTAAGCCTATGACATCTTTTGTTTGTTTTATTTGTTAAGATGGGAGAAATCAAGTGTGGGGAAATGCTGTCAGCCACTAGGTACCAGCCTGGTTAGGATGGTCTTTGAGGCCAGGGTGAGTTACCGTTTCAGAGAATGGTGACTGGAAGCAAGCACCAGCCCAGGTTTAAGCAGGTCTCTGTCCCAGCAGCCCTCTGGACTGCCCACTTCAGAATGTCTCCATCTCTCCCCTTTTAGTCCTGGACACACAACATCCAGCGAGAAAAGGAGTTCCTCCGGAAGCTAGTGAAAGCACGCGTCATCACTGACCTAACCAGCGGCATCTGAGTGGGCCCAACACTGGGCCACAGAGGCTCACGCCAGGAACAAGCAGCTGCCATCTGCACAGGAGTCTCTGACCCAGAGAAAGACAGTGCCAAGGGGCCCAAGGGCCAGTGAGGCCTTGGCAAGGCAACCAGAATTGTGCCTGCTCCGGGCCAGCTTCAGAGACCAGCATTCTGCCTCGCAGCCTGAGTCCGAGAAGCCAAAGGACCAGGAGGCCACTGGCCGTGGCCAGCAGACCCAGCATGCAGGAGGTGGGACATTTGGTATCGAGAGTGCCGCCAGAATCATTTCTCCAATCAGTGTTTGGTGTAGTATCATTTCATGAATTTGGGTGTGGGGAGGGGAGGGATAATTTATTTTTAAATAAGATGTCACATTTGGTCCACTTGCTGTGCAGAAAGAGGTCCACTAGAGGGCCCATCAGGCAGTGGTACCAGTGAGCTCCCCAAAGGATGGAATTATCACACCATGCTTCAGGGCCACAGGGAGGTGGGTAGCATCTCATGTCAGCCATCTCAAGCTCATGACACGCTTTGCCTTCCTTGGAGAGAAGATGGAGTGCCCCCTCTCACCAGCCCCCGTGTCCACAGGGGAACCCCAGAGCCATCTTTTTAAAGCCAACAGAACAGCTCTTGGACAAGAGCAGAGAGAACTGAGGAGGTGAGGCCCAGCCTGAGGGGAACGGCTCCTCTCCATAGCTGTCCGTGAACCCTGGGAGCGATGCTCCTTTCTGGACTGACCAACTGTCAGATGGTCTGGGTTTCTTGATGAGACTTTCAGCTCCATGGGTCCTACCCAGGACCAGAGGGAAGTGAGACTCAAGGACCTTACCCAGGCTGCGCAGCCCTCGTGGAAGCAATAAAGGTGTTCCCTGAACCTGCCCTCCTGTTGTTCGCTCTCACTTTTCTGGGAGAAACAGAAACATGGGGCTGTAACAGTTGCACTGAACTCGGGGGTCTTCTCTCCAGCCCCCGGACTCCTGGGTCCCCTTTACTTTCTATTCAAGTGTAGGACCTTGAAGGTGTCCAGTTCAATTGCTCTTGCAGAGGACCTGCGTCCGGTTCCCAGCACCCATAATCACCTGTAACTCAGTTCCAAGGGATCTAACACTCTCTTTTGACCTCCAGGGCTCCTTTGGTATACATACACTCAAACACACAAACATAGAAAATAAATACGGACCAGCAGAAGAGACCTACACGACACAGAGAAACCCACAGACCTTTATTCCTGTCATCCGGGCTCCACTTTGAAATGGATAGGGTCCACTCCTCTTTGGTACTCTCGCTCTTAACAGAAAGGAAAGCCCTAGCCCAGCACTAGCACCTCTGGGAACTTTAGTAAGGACAATTATCCCCCATTTCACTGCCTTAGAGCTCTGGAGTTTGAAGCAACCCAGGCAGGTTTGAGGATGCTCAAACATTTCCTGACCTGCCATCATGGGGGTAGTAGCTCCAGGCCAGACACCAGCCACTGTGGCAGTAAGTGGAACAGCTGTCCCCTTACCTCTCCTACCTCAACCAATCCCAGGGCTTAGACACGCCCTCCCCACCCCCCAGCCTCCTAACCACAGAGACCTGGCCATCCCAAGGACCACAGTGCTCCATGTGCCTGTCAGTAGTATCCCTGGCTGAAAAGGCTACTTTGATTTAGCAGCCAGTTACAGGAGAAACACGCTGTTGAATGAGGCTTCCCCTCCTGTGGAGCCTGGGGATAGCCTCCACAGGCTGCAGGCTATTTCTGCAGTCAAGCGTCACATGAGATTGCCCACTCAAAACCTGTGGTTATGAACCCTGGCTGGCTGGTACCAGAATCAGGTAAAGGAAATAGGGAAATTTGCACCTGCCCACCTCAGGATTCTGATTCAGATCTGGGATGGGGCCCAGATGTGGGTAGTTCCGAAAGGTCCACAGAGGTGCTGATACATAGCCAGGGTACATTTAGTTCATACATATCCCCTGGGGATTCTTCCTCACCCCCAGGGTCTAGTTACCCACATACTGGTCAGCAAATACCAAATTGCCATCATCAGCCCAATTGCCTTCACTTTGCTCCTGGCTACAAATTCAGCAGGAGAGTCTACAGACTTCTAACTCAACATGCCCAACACTGAATTTATTCTCCTACACACACCCCTGAACCTCCCCCAGGGGATGTCAGCTCCTAAAATCCATCCTTCTATGCTCACCCAGACCAAAGCTAAAGTCAGACCTTTGTCCGTTTCTCCACCTCACTTAGTCCAATCAAGCAGGCAAAGCGGGGTGTTGGAGATTGGATCCCTGATGTCTCTAGCTCCCCACAACCTTGCTCAGAATTTATCTTTTTGTCTCCAGCAGTCCGCACCCCCTCTTCTCTCTTGCTTGTTTGCAAACTACTCTTCCCCCCCCCCCCAGTAGAGTCATTCATCGAAAATGTGTGTTTGGCCACACTCAGACCAGGTCAGTGATTCCGAGCATCTTCGTGATGAGCTCCCGACTAGTTAGAAAACCTTCCCAATCATAGCCGCCAACTAACCCCCAGACACCTGTCCAATTGCCTTTTCACACCTCAAAACCCAGTTCAATGCCCCATAGTCCTCTGATTCTGCCCCCTCCCATACACACACACACACACACACACACACACACACACACACACACACACACACAATCACTGCCTTCATTAAGCCTCAGTTCCTTTGAACTCTGAGACCCTAAAACTGAAGTGAAAGCCATGGGAGCCCAGCGCAGAGCCCAGCGCAGAGCCCTGCAGCTCGGACGCAGCTGAGCCTTCTAGGGGGTCCCGGAGCCACCAGTTGACGGGGCAGGGTAGCTAGCCAGCACCCCGTGTCGGTCTCCAGGACCCGAGCTGGAACTCTGCTCCAGCTGCCCCCTCCTTGGCCGCCCTCCCTCTCTCTCTCCCGCCCGCGGCCAGGCCTCCCAGTTTGCGTGTCCACCAACTGCAAATTCCCAGTTTCAGCGCCTCGCTGCCTCCCGCGCGATCTACTCTGCCTCCTGGGGTCTTCTCCCAGGGTCTAGCCCCCACCTAAGGGGACCTAGCCGAGCCAGTGGGGACCGGATCGGAAGGGTGGAGCAGCCAGGTGAGCCCTGAAAGGTGGGGCGGGGCGGGGGCGCTCTGGGCCCCACCCCTGGATCTGGTGACGCCGGGGCTGGAATTTGACACCGGACGGCGGCGGGCAGGAGGCTGCTGAGGGATGGAGTTGGGCTCGGCCCCCAGATGCGGCCCGCGGGCTCTGCCAGCAACAAGTCCCTCGGGCCCCAGCCTTCGCTGCGACTGGGACTCGGAGCCCTGCACCCGAGGTAAGCCAGCCTTCTTGCCCATGCCCTGATGGACGCCCCTAGTGCAGGAGAAGGGCCAAAAAGGTCTTCTTCCTCCCCCTTTTCTCCCAGCCTCTCTCTTTCTCCCTCAACGCAGCTCTCTGCCCCTCCAGTCCCTCTAGTCGCTAGCTTGTTGGACTGTGTTAGCCCTCCTGGCTGGCTGTAATATGAGGCTCCCGCTGCCGCCACAGGGCACAGACCGGCTGCCAAGGCCCCACTTTTGACTAAAAGAGGCGCTGCCAGGTGCACAAGTCTGGGCATGATCCATTTGAGCTTCGGGGAAAAGCCCAGCACTGGTCCCAGAAAAGGTACCTAGAAGGACTCGGTGCAGGACCCCCTTGGTGAGTATAGGGCTGGTGGATAGAGGTGGCAAGGGCTGGAAGACCAAATATTCCAGATGGTCATGGAAGGAGGGATTGGACGGAACTGCCCTCCAGGGACTTGCTCCTGGGCTCCCCCTAGCGCAGACACCCACCCCTAAGGCTGCCTTGTCTGACTTTCCCTCCATCTGGGAGAACAGTCACTAGCCTGGTCTCTAGGGATCCGACTCTAGTTAGCCAACAGGTATACCACTAGCTCTGGAGGACCACTTCCTGGATAAAAGCCTAGAAAGTATGTGTCGCCATCGACGACATCCCCATGTATCCTGTGTATGGAGGGGAAGATCTGGGACCCAAGAGGAAGCTAGTGAATGGGGACTCCTAAAGGTGCTGAGTGCCCCACAGGGGTGGCTCACAAAGACGTGGTGTTCCTTAAAGCCGGCTGGGGTCAGGGAGGAGGGCTCGTGGGGAAACACATAGGAGCGAAGCTAGGATGCCAGATCCACAGAAGGCTGATGGCCCAGATGGCCAGCTCTCAGAGTGGCTCAGCACTTCGGAGACCAGGCTGATGTGGAGGGATGGTGGTTCTCCAGGGAATGGTTCAGAACTCAACGGGAGGAGGATGTGGAAAGCCCCCCCACCAAGTCCGCAATCTTGGCAAACTCTGCCCCCTGGTGGCCACAGAAAACCCGTGGTCCAGTCATTGTGTTTTCAGAAAGTCCATCGCTCCCCGCAGATGATAGGCTAGCTCTTGGGGGACATTTGTGGGCCTCGGGGACCCTGGGTTCAGAACAGAGATTGAGGAGGCCTAGGCTCCCAGTCACTAGACAATTCGGAGTGACCAACTGGCACTCTAATTCTCCAGGGCTCTGCTTCCTCCCCCGGGGTTTGGAGCGAATACTGAGTATGGAGCTAAGGGTGTCCAGTTACTACATTCTCCAGCCACCCTGGTACCTTCAGCCCTGAAGTATAGAGCAGAAGGGACCTAGAAGACAGGACCACAGCTGGTGTGAGTCTCCCCTGTGACCTTAGACAGTCTCTGAGCTCAGCTGAGCCTCAGTTTGCCATCCTGGAAAAGTGAGCCCTGGACCGTGTGGAAGTGTGAGGTAGGAAATACCGCAAAGCACCGAGCTCGGAAAAGCTTCTCCATGTAGCTACTGCTTGTGGGCTGACTCTAGTTATCTAAGCTCCAGGGGGGCTTTGGGAAACAAATGAAGAACAAATGCCCTGAAAGATGACAAACCCCTCTTTCAGTTTGCAGCAGCCTCAAAAAGGGGTGGTGGGACAGGCCCACGAAGGCTGATGGGAGCTCCTGGTGTTGCCAGAGATGGAACTGGGACTTGGAGACCCCACAGCATTGCCCCACTGCCGCCGGCCTAGGTGGCAGGTGAGTCATTCCCTTGCATTTCCCAATTGACTTGAATTAGGAAAGGAGAACATAGGCTTGGCGAGGGTAACATAGGAAAGGGGATATCACGGGGCTGGAGAGATGGCTCAGCGGTTAAGAGCACCGTCTGCTCTTCCAGAGGACCCGGGTTCAATTCCCAGCACCCACATTGCAGCTAACAACTGGCTGTAGTTCCAGTTCCAGGCAAACACCAAGGCAAATAAATAAATAAAATAGTTGTTTAAAAAAAAAAGATTTATTAAAAAAAAAAAAGGAAAGGGGATATCACGAGGGAGGAAAGGATCGGGGTTTCTCAGGATGGTCAGTGCCCGCTGGTGATTCCTCCCTTGAGCTCCCGAAAGCAGCAAATGCTTATTAAATCTAAGCCTGTTCTTACACTCAGCCACCCAGCTAGGACTGGAGAGGTCTCTGATCTGGGCTACGGACCGGACAGCCCCCCTAGAGAGCCCTGTTCCTGAGTCTCCTCTTTTCTGTATACAGCCAGCCTTGTGGCCAACCCTAGCAGCTCTTGCCTTGCTGAGCAGCGTCACAGAAGCCTCTTTGGACCCCATGTCCCACAACCCCTCCACTCGCGATGGTCCTTCGCCGGTCCTGGCGCCCCCCACCGGCCACCTGCCTGGTAGGTGAGAGCGCGACAGGGCGGGGCAGGGGCAAGGCTAGCCCTAGACCCTCCCCCACTCCACCCCCGAAAGTGACTAAGTCTCATTCCAGGGGGACGCACTGGTCATTTGTGCAGCGAAAGAGCCCTGCCACCACCGCCCCAGTCTCCCCAGCCCGCACCCCCGCCGCCAGGTCCTGCGCTCCAGTCTCCTCCCGCTGCGCTCCGCGGGGTACGCGCCGCGCGTGCAGGGACCCGGAGCAGCCGCGCGCGGGCCACGGATGCACGAGGCTGCCGCTTGCGCTCACAGCTGGTGCCGGTAAGCGCGCTCGGCCTGGGCCACAGCTCCGATGAGCTGGTACGTTTCCGCTTCTGCAGTGGCTCATGCCGCCGAGCGCGCTCACCGCATGACCTCAGCCTGGCCAGCCTACTGGGCGCCGGGGCCCTTCGGTCACCTCCCGGGTCCCGGCCGATCAGCCAGCCCTGCTGTCGTCCCACTCGCTATGAAGCTGTCTCCTTCATGGACGTGAACAGCACCTGGAGGACCGTGGAACATCTCTCCGCCACTGCCTGCGGCTGTCTGGGCTGAGGATGAACTCCAAGCCTTTGCACACTGGACCTTTACCCATGTGTTGCCCTGCCTGGAACAACCCACTTGACCTCAAAAGCCAGGAACCTCAGCCCGAAACAAAGGCTGCAGAGCTGGGAGAGATGACCTAACCACTGACCAGCAGCTGCAAGGCGCTCACGGATCCCAGCTCAACAGACACCGGAAACCTCAGCTAAGAAGAATCCCTCTGGGAGAATCCAGAAGTGGCCCCGGACACCGGGGAATGAATTTTGAGAAGATACATTGTAGTCGAGTGGCTGGCAGAGACTATGCTGAAGCCAGCCTGGTATTCTCTTGTGGAAGGCGAAGCCCTATTTATTATTTCTAAATTATTTATTTCCTTTGCTGGTTTGTCAGATCTTTTCCTGGATATGGGGGGATGGGTAGAAGAGGCTGGATCTTCATCCCCCCATATCTGCCCCCACCTCTCCACTTCCACATTTTATGTGACTGGGCAATCACAGTGTTGACCTAGATCACCTACTGCTTTCTCTTCGGGTGCCTCTGAGATGAGAGGCACATCTGGGTGACAAAGATATACAGTCCTCAGCACTAGGGGCCTGGGTGACCTGTGGAAAAATAAACTAGACAGCCTTCTGTGGAGAAAGGCTGTGACCACTGGCGCCTTTGAGACCCCTGCTTAGTGGGTAAAACACAGAAAACCATGCTTTGTCCACTCCATCCAAGAGTCTTTTCATGCAAGGACTTGTCTTGAAGGCTCCCTGGCAGGTACACATGCTGCTTCCTCTTCCGGGTAGTCAACCCCTGAAGTAGCCCAGGCACCAGAACATCTGACTAAGGATGGAAAAGGAGCACCAGGGTGCTTGTTCGTGGGAAGGAAGCACAGAACTTCATGAGGGCAGGAAGACAGGAAGGCGCTGATGGTCTCAGCAGCTTGTGAATTTAGAGTGATGAACATGCATATTAATTTATTTGCCCAATAAACATTGACAGTGAAATGTCAGCTCCTATGTAGACATTAAAGATGCAGATGTGAGGCTGCAGCTTGCCTAGTGTACTCGAAGCCTTTGGTTTGCTTTCCAGCTCCTCATAAACAGGGTGTCAGCACATGCCTCTTCTACCAGCACTCAAGAGGCAGAAGCAGAAGGGTCAAATATTCAAGGGCATCTTCAGCCATATATTAAATTTCAGGCTAGCCTGGGCTACGGGGCAGTCCTCTCAAAAGAGGGAGGGAGAGATAGAGAAGTGAAAGAGACATTATCTCTGTCCAGGAAAGACAGACAATAAACAAGCAATGAGAAACGTAATCGTGTTCAATGTAACTGATGGAGTGAAACACAACTGGCCGCTAAGAGGACACATTTACTCCTGGAAAGCAAGCCAGTCTTGTCCTGGGGCCTTTCCGAGGTCATCTGCGAAAGGTCAATGCTATCATCTTTTCTGTGTGGCCTTTGAAAATGTTTTAAGCCAGGTGTGACGTGCATACTGGTTATCCAACACTCAAGGTATGGAGGCAGGAGGGTAAGTTCAAGGTCATCCTCTGCCACACAGCAAGTTCCAGTCCATTGTGAGCTACATGAGATCCTGTTTGAAAGAGGGAAAAAAAGGAGGAAGAAAAATGATTCCTTGGTCTTAGGCATTTATATTGAAGAGGGCAGTGTGGTTTTCTTCTTTAAAACAAGACAGGAGACTTTTTCTTTTTGTGTGGATGAGCATGCATGTATGCCATCAATCCATGTCTTCCTTCTTCAGCCGTCTGCCTTAACTTTGAGACATAGTCTCTCTGGGAACCCTAAACTGCCTAGTTTGGCAAAGTTGGTTGATCAGAAAACCCAGGGGCCTTCCTGTTCCTACCTCCTCCCCAGCTCTGGAATTACAGGCATGTAATTTTTTTTAATGTAATCGCAGTTTTTTTTTTCTTATTTGTGTGTATGTGTGGGTGAACATGCACACATTTAGAAGTCAAGGAACAATTTGTGGGAGTCAGCTCTCTCCGCCCACTGTGGGGTCACGGGGATCACACTAAGATCACTTGGCATGGTGGCCGGTACCTTTCCCCATGGAGCCATCTTGCTCAGCCTCAGCACTGGGCCTTAATGTGGGTGCTGATGATCAAATTCAGGTTCTTACTTCTGTTTGTGCCAAAGCAGCTCCCAGGCCTCCAAGATGGGGACATTTCAAAAGGTACTGTGTGGGATTATGTTACAACACAGGGTTGTTGGGAGGTGGACACATGATTGGCTGGAGCAGAGCTGGGCCTGGCCAAGAGGATTTCCAGAGCGCTTAGAACCCAGGCAGTAGCCAGGGGTATATGAGATCCCCAGGCAAGGTCAGGTTGAGGGTAGAGCCCAGCCATTTACAGTGTCTGCAGAGTCCTTCACATCTGCCTGTGAGCCTGAGGGCTTTGCCCCAGGAGCCCTTCACCCAGGCTGTCAAGAAGCAGCAAAAGTTTAGAGAACTGGGTCTGTTCTGGGCCAATGCAGCAATCCAGGCCAGTGCCCTCTTATACAGTCTCTGCCACAAATCTATCTGCTCCCCAAACTTTGGAGGATTTGCATCTAGACATGCCCTTAGCCCTTTTCTCTATCTCCAAATTGATTAAAATTCCTCAGTTTACACACACACACACACACACACACACAAACACACCCCCAAAGAAAGGAGCATCAGAGGAGTCTAGTTGAAGGGCTTGGGAATTTGGATTGGGGAGAACCCTGCTAATGAGACTTTGAGCTTAGTGCCTAAAAGGCTTTAGCGGGCACCACTGTTCCAGGTCATTCATGAAAATGCTCACAGCGAGAGCGCCAGATCCCAGCCCAAGCCAAGTGCCTGCTCGTTGCTTTTTCTTTTTTTTTTTTTTTGGGGGGGGGGAGGGGTGTTTGTTTTTTGAGGTAAGTTCATACTCTACCTCAATCTTGCTTCATACTTGTAGCAATAACTCTGCCTTAGTCTCCACAAGGGTAGGTGGAGCTCCCCCAGTCCCCGAGAATAGGGCCCACCTCTAACTTGACGTCTAGCATCTTCTCCAAGACAGACTCATTCCACAAGAAGCCAGCATTCCTTCCTAAGTCCAACTATCAAGTCATTCTTGAAAATGATGCTTTTTCCTCAAAGAAACAGACCGAAGTGCTGCACCTATTTATTAGTAGCTAGCCAAGGTAATTGGTCATGTGACCAGCCTAGACAGCACACCCAGAGTCCTGGAGGTGTACATTCTGATTCTGGTCTCTATTTTACACGTACAAAACTATACTTCCTATTGGATGGTCTTCCTGGAACCTTCTAGCAGACTCTCCTCCGAAAGCATATCAATCAGAAAATTAAAAGCAGCTTTGAAGTGTTTTTCTACCCCAAGGGAACACTTCAAACCTTTCTCTAGGTCTGTTTCATCTGGAATGCATGGTTCTTGGTTCTACCCACACTCCTGCCCACAGTTACCTGCTCTGGCAGATGACTCTTGTCTCTTCTCAGCCAAGAAACCCAATAACTTATCCCTAGCCATAGAGCCCTGTGGTAGAGTGTCTGGAACTGACTGGGGTCTCATTGGAAAAGGAGAGGTTAGGAAGTTGAGAAGAAGATTTAAGAGACTTTGTGTCCCATAACTGTACCTTTGTTATTCTCAGAAGGCTCCCAACCTACCTTGGAAGTAGAGCTTTCTAAGAAGACCCTGTGAAAGCTGTGGGCTACCTTACCACACCAAATGCTGTAAAGGTTACTGATATGGAAATCCAGTCACTTAAGGAATGGCAGGGGGCACCTTCTGAAGCTCATTCAGTGGTCCCATGGACGGCCCTCATGTGATGTCCTATTCTAGCAACTCCTGTAGCTGGGCTGACTCCTCTGAACGTACTGAGGCTCCAATAACAGGACGTTGTCAATTATTTACAATACACGCCACACTTCACTTTCTCTGTTTCACATCTCCTCTGTATTTATAGTGACTTAAGTAGAATCACACTAAAAAAGAAAGAACTGATGTTGGAACTATGGGGCTTACGGATAGAGTATCTGCTCTTGACTTCTCTGAAAGAGACCTTACTGAGGTCTCAGGGACCTCACTGGCTGTTTCCTAGAAAACTTACCTTGACTGGATCCCACGCCTCCTGCTTCCTTCCACTCCAGCTGTTCTGTTTTTGTTCCTCTTCCTCTCTCTGCATCTTATGTGGCCCAGGGCTCTGAGACTGAACACACACACACACACACACACACACACACACACACACACACACCAGCATCATCTACACTCAGGGTTTCACATCCCACCTCCATGTTAACCGCTCATATATAATCTTCATCCTAGACCCTTCTGAGCACTAAGCCTGTGGTCTAATGATTATCCATGTACCTTCAAGCCTTCCAGATGTCTTCAGCTCCGCTCTCCATCCTTTCCGCCCTCTGTGCTTCCCATTGATAACCTCCCCTTCTTCCAGCTTCTCCACTACTCCAGTATTCCCTCCTCAGCGACGTCTACCTGTTGGGGCAGCATCCTTAACTCGTAAAACAGTAATTGTTGCTTCTGTTGACTGCTTGCTAAAACTCTATTGCTGAAGACACCATGCACTCTGGCTTGTAGGACATAGAGGAATTCTGTGCAGGCTGCTGAAAGAGAATTATCAATAGTCTTCCTTAGTAGTGAGCCCCGCATACTGGTCTACTGACCTGCCAGGCAAGATTACCCATTGGTGAAATAGCAACAAACTTGGTATGGGAGTAACCACTCACTTTCTGATTGAACTTCAGGTCCACTGCACAAGGAAAAGTGCTTATCTGGTTTTGTAAACCTAGTCAAAAATTCACGGCTGGAGAGCCATAGGCCCTAATGGGGAACCTACGTCTGTCTGTTGTTTTTGCTAAACTGACATAATGTGCCCAGCAAATTGCCTTCCAAATAACTATTTTATGCCCCTGGATTAGTACTGTTGTTTTGGTCAGAAAAGCTTCTTTTTGTAGTGGGCAGCGCAGTAACTGCAGACTTATAATGGGTCAGTGATGAGAGTGAGTGAGTGTTGAATGCTCAGCCATAAGTGGGTCATCTGTCTCACACCCTCCAAAGCTCAAGGAAATAGCAAAAGAAGGGGAGCAAAGACTGTAAGTCAGTGGCTATGGTTATCTGCACAAGACTGGGTCCATCAATAGCTTGTGGTGAGTCACAGAGGGGCTCAAGAGGGTCTATATATATCCCTGCGGGAATTTATAGACATTTAATGGTTCATGAGGAAGGGAGAGACATTTTCTCATGGTAAGGTGTCCATGCTCCTATAACCAACCCTAGTGGAACACATTGGGACACACACAGATGCAGTGATATACTGTATATCTAACATTTTATAAAATTAATATAGTTATATAATTTAATGAATATTAAATGAATACATGTTTTATTAAATATACAGTATATCACCACACATGTAACACACCAACACAGTCTGAAAGAAGAAAGGGGATTAGTTGGGAAAAGAAAGGATATGAGGGGGAGGGGGGCAGAGAGATAAATATTAAAATGCATCTTAATACATTATGAGTGTATGTAACCATCACAACGAAGTCCATTATGTATAACTAATATATGCTAATAAAACATTTTTATTTTATTTTTACCTGTTTATTTTTGTTTCTTGAGCCAGGGCCTCTCTACTTAGCTCTGGCTGTCCTGAAACTCACAATGTAGACCAGGCTGGCCTTAAATTTAGAGAGATTCACCTGCCTCTGCTTCCTGAGGGTTGGAATTATTAAATTATTAATTAAAACATTATTTTTTTAAGTTTGACTGTATTAAACTTGGTTTCGGTTTACTGCCTAGCTTCTCTCTTTTTCTAACAGAGAGACTTCTGGCAATAGCACAGTTGGGGACGTATGAGACAAGCTAGCAGACCATCGGGAGACATCAGGGTACACCGTGTAGTGTGGATCAGTTGAAGAAAGAAGGTCCCCCAAGATGAAATTTTAAGGGCTACGTGGCCTTAGGAAGGTCCGATTTCTCTGGTGGACTGAACCCTGAACAGCTGTACAAAGGTGTATTGATTATTACACAAAGTATTTCCTCATTCCAAGGTCCCTAATCTTAATTTACATGTCTTACTGAAGGAGAGCATCCTGTGCCTCCAAGACTCCAGTCCTTTATCATGTACCATGTGCGATACATAATAATACAAGAGCCCCAGGTGCCTGAGGCATCTTGTGACCAAAGTCCTAAAATGGCCGCAAGGGCCCTTCAGCAAAACAATTCTACAGATCATAGGAAATAATCATTGTTTTCCACAAGGATTCTTCAAGGTCAAAGTATTTCTAAAAAAATAGTTGTTCATCCTAATATCTACCCCAGACAGTGATTCTGCTAGGAAGATCAGACATTTTGTCAACTTGGGAAGGATACAGATTAAGGTGAGGGCTGGAGACACCTCACAAGGCTTTAAATATTATACCACTGAGTTTGGGCTTTGTCCCTCATGACCACTGAAGGGTTTCCAGTGGGTTTGATTAAGGTGTGTGTCCTGCTTGGTTTTGTCAATTTGACATTTGTGTCTAGGTTTACCTAGACAAATCTGGGAAAGGAGATTCAGTTGAGAAAGTACCTCCATCAGATTGTCCTGTGGACTTGTCTGCAGGACGGTTTTCTCAATTAATGACTGATGTGGGGTAAGTGGTCCTGGGCTGCATTAGCAAGCAAATTTTGGAAATTGAGTCAGAAGCAGTGATCTGCTGTAGTTTCTTCCTCAGTTTCTGCTTCTATTCTTGCCTTACCTCCTTCCATGATGGATATGATCAGAATAAATAAGCCATGGTGTTTATCATAGCAACAGACAGGTAAAGCAAGACAGTACTCTTCTAATGGATCATTGGCTCCTGTGTAAAGTGATGGGAATGTTAAGGAGGAATCAAGTGTCCCTTTTTTGAGTTCTTACTCTCATTAATAAAATAATTTTCTTTTTTTAAACTTTATTTTGTGTGCATTGGTGTGAACAGAACTTATAGACAGTTGTGAGCTGCAATGTGGATGCTGGGAACTGAACCCAGGTCCTCTGGAAGAGCAGCCAGTGCTCCTAACCTGAGCTATCTCTCCAGCCCAATAAAATAATTTTCAAACAAACACAGGGGACTTTTTCATTAGAGTCAAAGAGAAGCTGACAATCTCAATCACTGCTGGGAGGAGGGAGCCAAAGAGGAGACAAGTTATGTCTTTTGAGTTAGGCAAGGAGGTTGGCAAGCAGCCGAAGCAAAGCGGGGTGGGTATCTGCAGAGAAGCAGTGAGGAAGTCCAGAGCCTCAGAGAAAGCATACTTAGGCTTCTGGCCAGTATCTGAAAGCGAGACACTAAAGGAGTTACACTTTTCCAGTTACAACTCTAACAGGCAGGCTGGGCAGACGGCCAGACCTAGAAAATTCTTCAGCTGAGTCTCCTTTCAAAGATTTGTCTAGGGGAGCTGGAGAGATGGCTCAGCGGTTAAGAGCACTGGCTGTTCTTCCACAGGACCTGAGTTCGATTCCCAGCATCCACATGGCAGCTAACAACTGTCTGTAATTCCAAGATTGGACACCCTTACACTGTTATACATGCAGGCAGAACACCAATTCACATAAAATAAAAATAAATATTAAAAAAA
Source organism: Sigmodon hispidus (assembly GCA_004025045.1). Taxonomy (NCBI): domain Eukaryota; kingdom Metazoa; phylum Chordata; class Mammalia; order Rodentia; family Cricetidae; genus Sigmodon; species Sigmodon hispidus. Next base: position 32,918 of record PVIH01001180.1, read on the forward strand.
AATTGACAAGAGCTACAAGCATCTGCTGTGAGGTCAGCTTCTTGGAGGACACAAGCACAATATTCCATTTAGGAGATAATTATTCCCCTACCTCCTTAGCTTGTCTTTAGGTGAATTGCTGACAGGTCCAAGTAGATCAACTTTCTGAAAGTTTCATTTATTTATTCATTCATTATGTGTATGTGTTGGGGAGGACACGTTTTTGGGAATCATTTATCTCTCCAGCCCCCTAGCATTTTTTTAAAGTTTTGATTAAGTTATTTTTGCACAAACTAATTTTTTTTTTTTTAGATTTATTTATTTATCAAGTATAGATTCTGTCTGCATGTATTCCTGCAGGTCAGAAGAGGGCACCAGATGTCATCATAGATGGTTGTGAGCCACCATGTGGTTGCTGGGAATTGAACTCAGGACCCCTGGAAGAGTAGTCAGTGCTCCTAACCTCTGAGCCATCTCTCCAGCCCAATTTTTAAATCTTAAGGAGGGAACATTTATGACACTTCCCAGTGTTACAGAACAAAGGTGTGGCCTAGAGCATATTACGAGGAAGGAACTTAGGATAAGCGGTCTCCAAACTTCTGACTGTTAAGGTACCTTACCAGGAAGAAGGTTAGGGTGAGGTGAGTCCTTAACTACAAACGGAAGAAAGCACAGCAGCTATGCTGTGGCTTGTGGGCTAAACCCTATTCATTATTTTAGTTTGTGCTCCACTGGATAAATCTCTCAATTTCTTACCTATCTCCAAAAGAAGCCAAGACCCCATGGCTAGAAAGACATGAAGCTTTCAACCAAGTCTAAGTGAAAATAGTGAATAAAAGTACCCACCTCAAGCCTGGGCTACATAGTGAGATCCTGTCTCAAAAATAAACATGGTTGAGGATGTGGTTCAGTTGACATGATGCTTGAGTAAGATCCACAGCATCTCATACACCCAGCTTGGTGGCACACTCCTGTAGTCAGGGCCCTCTGCAGATGGAGGTAAGATGATCAGGTAAAAAGCATCCCCCACTACATAGTCAGTTCGAAGCTGGTCTGGAATGCCAGAGACTCTCTCTCTCCCTCTTTTTTCTTCTGGGACAGGGTTTCTCTGTGTAGCCGTGGCTGTCCAGGAACTTGCTCTGTACACCGGGCTGACCTCACACTCAAGATCTGTCTGCTTTTGTCTACTACCAGAATGCTGAGAGCCGCAAACTACTATTACTCACATGATATATAATGAAAACCGTATGTTTTCCCTCCCCCTTCACACACACACACACACACACACACACAATGGTATGTGATAGTTCCTGGCTGCTGATCAGCAGCGCTTTTTTTTTTTTTTAACTGTAGGGAACCAAGTAATCCTTCTTATCTGGCGGGTGATGAGGGTTCACCAACACACCAGTTCCCTGGGCCGAAGCATGTCCTTGCTGAGCACTGGTAGAACTTGACCCTCTCCCCTTCATTCTCCAGCCCAGGCTTCTAACTCCATCCACAGGTCCCAATGATCACGTCTTTGCAGAAGCTGCATTCCTGGGCAATGTAACTGGGCACTCTGGTCCTCCGTGCTAGGCCGGGAATAGGTGAGGACTCCGCAGGACCCCAACCCACGTGCCCCAAGCCTCTCTCATCAGGCGCCACCTTCCGGCCCAGCGAAAACTACATTTCCCAGGGTGCATAGAGGTGGGTCCTTGCTTCGGGCAGGGCCTCTGGTGGCGCGCCGTTCCGTCGCCTGTTTGGGGGCGCGCGAGCTGGCACGAGGACAGGGCCAGAGACCCGGAATGAGTTTCCGCGTAGTTCCGCTGGGCCGTGCCTGGATGTGCTTGGCCGTGCCGGGCCAGGACAAGCGTGGGTGGGGGCCTAAGTTAGTGGTACTGGGGTCAGGCGCTCGGGACAGCCCTCGTTTTGCTGAGGTCCCCGCCCCGTCCCGACCCGGCCGGCCCGTCTGTCAGTCACTGGGGCGGAGGCAGCGACCATAGCGGGGCCAGAGCCGGGAGGCGAACAGATCGCGGGCCAGGCCAACGGAGGGGACCTAGCTCAGTCCCTCAACTCCAGCGACTCTGCCCCAGACTCGCGAAACTGCAACCCCGCGCTTCCTTGGACGCCTCTGAATCCCGCGAAAGGCTCTCTCCCGGGTGATCTCCCAGCCAGCCCCTTGACCTCGTAGCATCTAGAAGCTCACCCGGACTGGGGTGTTGTGGGTACAGGCCGTTGACCCTGTGACCCCTCACGGGACAGGGCCTCGGTTTCCCCCATAGGCCTCCCTTCCCTATGACTTCTGATTCAAGGGACAGAGCCGTGACCTCCCACTAAGACCCTTGCCTGGGAGAGCCTCACTGACGCCTCCCTTTGGGGAGCCGCCTAGTGAGCCCCCTCTGAAGAGCACATCTTTTGACCTCTGCAAGCCCCACAACCCCAAACGAGGTGGGGAGGCCTCGGCAGCCATGCCCGCCCTGGGCATCCCCTCATCCCACTGCTCCCTGGGTACTCAAGCCGGGGTCTAGCAGGGGGCCGACAGCCAAAAGGCTGGGGCAAGAGACAGATCAGGGGCCACCTCCCTGCCAGGCAGGGAGCAAAGATGGAGCGGCGGGAGGAGCAGCTGGGGGCTGCAGGGGCTGGAGCAGCACCAGCCTTGGACTTCACTGTGGAGAACGTGGAGAAGGTATGAGGGCCTCGGGGTGGGCACGCCAGTGACAGAGCAGAAGTTCTGGGGACTGACAGTAATGCCAGAGCTCAGGCCTGGGCTCAGTGCCCGCTGGGATGATGCCCCTAGAGCACCTGGTATTTACCGTCTCTTGGACAGCAGTGTTGCAGTGCCTAATGGGCTATTTTTGGCTTTCTGTAGACACAGTCCCCTTTTGAACTTCTAATCTAGGGTCTTAGGATGTTCCTTCAGGGTGCTGATGGCCTAGACCTATAGCCAGATTGGCTCCTGTGCAGCTCCACGAGAAAGGCAGGAGCAGTGCTGCAGGATACCAGGAATTCACAACACCTGCCACTCAGCCACCCCTCACTCCACCTTAGAAAGCACACTGATTCTGAACCATCCTGGATCTGATTCACTTTGTTCGGACAAAGGCTCACAAAAATATCTGGAACTAAAACCATCTGGGTTATGTTTTCATTCATCTTCAGAAAAGGGTCTTTTACTTATTGGATGGAAGTCAAACCAGTCCTGGGCAGGCAGGAGTGTGTCTGGCTCTCTTGCTTTGTGCTGGATCCAAGGGGCTTGGCTCTGCTGGCAACTTTACAGGCCCTTCCTTCCTTACCTGCCCACATGGCTTTCTGCCATGGCCTCCTCCCAGGCCTCTCCACTGCCCAGACCATCTTTTTTGATTCTTTGCTTCTCCCAGCAGCCTGGAATGCAGGAATGCACCCCACCCCCCAATCCCCGAAGGGATGAACAGAGAGCTAGGGATACCTTGCTGGAAAGCAAGGGCCACTCATTTGTTATTCTTGAGCCCTGTTTGCCCTAACGAATGTTGAGCATGCATCCCCTCTGTTTCCGTTTAGTGTCTCCTTTTGCATCCCTGATGGCTGAATAAGGGATAGTAGCCATAACTGGCTTTCAGGGGTTATAGCCCTTGGGGCTCGGCAGTGTTGACAGGGCGGCACATGGTTCCATGTGCTACCAGGGAGATGAGCCATTGTTTTCTTACTACATGAAGTCCCATTGGAGTTGAGGCCCTGGGGATTCTCCTCCTGACAGTTCCTGGGTAGGCACTTGCTTGGACTGCTTCTGGCCAAGGCTTCTCTGCATCATCTGATTGGAGGCTTACATGTGCTCTCTGAAGATGTTCTCACCCTTCCTACCAGTGTCTCTCTATCCCAGGGCTACCTGGCCCGAAGCAGTCTTTCTCAGATGTCACACTGGCTTTAGTGCCAGCCTCTGGAGTGACCTCAGGATGATCCTGGGGAGCAAATTGGAGTCAATGGGAGCAGCTGTATCTGAAAGGGCCAGGCCCCCTCAGGCTGTTCTATACTTGTCTCAAGCTTACATTTATCCCTATGGAGCCGTTCCCTCCTCCTAGGCTTTGCCCTCACATACCTCTCAAAGGGAAGAGCCCAGCCCCCCGCTTTTTCTGCTTTCCCATGGAGAACCCCTCTCAGAACCCATTTGTACTATAAGAAGAGGATATGATAGAGCATGGGCAAGATTCAGTCTCAAGAGGTCAGCTGAACCCTGAGCTCTCCCTTCTTGCTCATCCCCTCTCTCCCCGGTCAGGGAGAGGCAGCATCATTCAGAACCAAGTCACACCCTCTATTCTGGGCTCTGGCAGGATCCAGAGTAGCCAGCACCTGCTCAGTCCTGTGCTGTCCTGCAGGCGCTGCACCAGCTCTACTACGACCCCAATATTGAGAACAAGAACCTGGCTCAGAAGTGGCTGATGCAGGCCCAGGTCTCCCCACAGGCTTGGCATTTCAGCTGGCAGTTACTACAGCCGGACAAGGTGCCTGAGATCCAGTACTTTGGGGCGAGTGCCCTGCACATCAAGATCTCGCGTTATTGGAGTGACATCCCCACTGACCAGTATGAAAGCCTAAAGGCACAGCTCTTCACCCAGATTACCCGCTTTGCCAGTGGCTCCAAAATTGTGCTGACTCGTCTGTGTGTGGCATTGGCCTCTCTGGCTCTCAGCATGATGCCCGACGCTTGGCCGTGTGCCGTGGCAGATATGGTTCGGCTCTTTCAGGCTGAGGACTCTCCAGTGGATGGCCAGGGCCGTTGCCTAGCCCTGCTAGAGTTGCTGACAGTACTGCCTGAGGAGTTCCAGACCAGCCGCTTGCCCCAGTACCGCAAAGGTCTGGTGCGGGCCAGCCTCGCTGTGGAGTGTGGGGCTGTCTTCCCCCTGTTGGAACAACTGCTGCAACAGCCCAGCTCGCCCAGCTGTGTGAGGCAGAAGGTGCTCAAGTGCTTCTCCAGCTGGGTGCAGCTGGAAGTGCCCCTGCAGGATTGTGAGGCCCTCATTCAGGCTGCCTTCGCTGCCCTGCAGGACTCGGAGCTCTTTGACAGCAGCGTGGAGGCCATTGTCAATGCCATCTCCCAGCCTGATGCCCAAAGGTGAGTTTGTCACCAGCCTCCCAGAGAGGGACAGCCCCATCCATCTAATGAGCATGAATGGAGTATGTCACACTATCCTGTACAGGAGACAAAAACAAGGATGCAAATGAGGCACAGTCCCTGTCCTCATGGTTGAGAAGGCAAGGCAGACCTTAGACAACTAATTGTCTAGTAGACTATTAGAACACTCGCCTCCTCTCTTTCCCTCAGCTAGTCGCTAAGTCCTGGCTGCTGTTCTGCTCCTGACCATATTGCAGATCTATTGTTTTCAGTTTCTGCTGCACCCTAGTCCCAGCTGTCATCATTCCCAGACTTTAGCAGAGCTGTCTTAGCAGTCAGTCCCTTGCTTCTCCCCTTTGGTACCCCTCATCCCAACAGTCAGAGTGACCTCCTGAAAATGAGGATCTAATCTTTCCTTTTCTGACCAGTGGCTTTCCCTATGTGTGAAGTTCAGAGTCATGAGCCTGACTCAAAACGATGCCTCCACAGTGAGGCACACACCAACTTCATCTCCTGCTGCCCTCTTGACTTTCTCCACTTCTAGGCTGTTCTTTTCTGCTCTTGCCAGCCCCTGAACAGGTGGCTGGCACATCACCTCCTATTCAACTTAAATTTGACTTCACTTCCTTCCAGAAGTTTCAAGGCGTCTTCAGACCAAGCTTGGACTTCTCTACTGTAGTCGTTTAGAGCTCTTCGTGATAGTTAGTCCTGGTTTTTCCTCGTAGCCTGTAGTGTGATTCCTTTGTAAGTGACTATGCATCTCCCCATGAGCCCCTCAACTGCAGGGACAGGGACTCTGCCATTGTGCCTGGGAAGTGGAGTGTCCACCAGTTTCTGAATGGATTAAAAAACTGGGAGTTCCCTGATGAGGGAAGGTTGGAGGTAGAGGAAATGGGTGAGGAGAAGGCATGCAAAGGAGGTGAAGGTAGTGAAGTGTGCATTTGTCAACCATCCATCAGGGACGTGCTGTGTCGGGCCCTGTGCTGAGCACTAGGAGCACATAGGTGAGGCTTCAACTCCTGTCGTCTGCTCACAGTCTGGTGAGCACACGAGTAGGCAACTGCCATCAACTGCCATTGAGTACCAGTGGAGAGAGCAGACGCTCTAGAAACCTAGCAAGGGCACTTACTTACCTCAGTCTGAGGTGTGTGAAAGCCTGCCTAGAAGTGATGACCAAGCTGGACTTGGAAAGTTAGTTGATGGATTTGGGGAGAACATCCCAGACAGCTGAAAGCACCCAAGAAGCAAGGTGAAGGATATGAAGGCATTAAGGGTGGCTGCAAATCATTAGGTGTGGTTAGATAACAGGATTTAAAGACCAGACTTGTAGGAGGACCAGGTTCAAGCCTTTATAGGATCTTGTTAGCCAAGTTTGAGAGTTTTTTTTTTTTCATTGAGGGCTGGTATAAAGTTTCTAAAAATTTTATACAGAGAAAATGGTCTATTGAGATTCTTCAGTTGGGTATAAGTTGGGCTGGAAAGAACAAGACTGAAAACCTAACCCTGACATTCAGGGAGTTTTGGAAGTCCTGAGTAGACATGGAGGGAACCTCACTGAATGCTTCATGGAGGAGTGGCTAACAGCTCAAGCTTTGGCAATTGTCAGTCAGAGTGTGAATTTCAGAGTTCATTTACTAAATGTGAGACCTTGGGTAAACCACTTCTAAGCAACAGTGGAGGCAATGATATAAAACATAAGGAGTAGGCGCAATGGTAGAACAGTATGATGTGCACAGGGCCAGCCTTTGCTCATCAGTGAAGAATATTTCGATTCCTTGAGGGATGGTAGCTCTCTGTGGCTTTCACTCAGAGTGGGACATCAGCAGCACCTATTAGTGCATATATGCTATGCATATGCCATGAGTTTTTACATTAGGGATCGTGTGTGTTGTTTTTGTCCCACCATTTGTAACTGATTTTAATGGTAACCTTATTTGTTTTATAAGAGAGTAACAGAAAGCTACTGTTAAACTGACCAAAGCTGTTTGCTTTTAGAATTGGTGGTAAGAAACTGTTACAAGCCATGGACTAAAGCTCCCCCACAAGTATCCATGTGCACACATAGGTAGTGTGGTTACCACTGGTCTTTTAAAGGCTGAGGATACAGCAAGGCTCAGTAGGAGCATGCTTATCAAACAAGCATAGGCCCCTGAGTTCAATCCCACTACTAAAGAGAGAAAAAAAGTATTGGTTGAAAACATTTTTTTGGTTTGAAGGTTAAATAAGAGAACATGAGATGTTTAGTGTGGTTCCCAGATACTTATAATATCCCGCATATTTGCTAATATTTGCCATTATCTTTGCAGGAGTTGTTAGTAACATAATACCTCTGGGTCCCTAGTATAAGGTGGATACCAGGTCTCAAGTCAGCTCTTGTGGCACATTGAGGCTCAAGTGCTGGGTGGGCTTAGTTAGCAGCTAAGGAGAAGTATCAGGACAAGTACCAGCGTGATGTGGGGTATCCTTGGATATATTCAAGTTTACCCATCCAGGCTGTCTCAAGGGCTTTAGCAAGTAATTGATGCTCCTTCTCTCCTGAACGAATGAGCAAGCAAGGGGCCAGTGAGGGAACCCATAGCCTCCTGGGCGCCCATTGGTTGCAGCCCCTTTGTTGCTTAGCAACGTTTCCCATTTTTCTCAGCTCTGCTCCCAGAGCTCTAATTGTAGGTCTGGGCTGAGCTCAGTGTGAGCGGCAGCCAAGACATCCCCAATAGCTCTGCTCCAGCTGCAGGAGCTGACCATCTAGAGCCAGGCCTCTTGAATGCAACCATAACCATGGTCCTAAAGACATCTCAGACTTCCCTGTAGCAAGTCTAGAAACCTCTGAAGCCTCAGGCTTTGCCTCTTTGCCCAGAGGTCTCCAGCATGTGTGGTAGGAAATCTACGCAGGCGATTTCCCTATGGGTGGGCTTCAACAAGCCAGGAGTTGGCATTGGGGATTTGCTCTGTCCAGGCTAGTTTGCTATATTTAGGTTAAGAAAGTCACCTTCAATGACTGATTCCTAGGTGATCCAGACTCTGCCTTCCCCGAGTATCCTGATATTAACCTTCCCTTCAGCCCAGCCTGTGCTCAACTCATGTTTTTTTCTGTTCCTCTACACTTGTCCTTCTTCATTGCTCTCTCCTTTGAGGTTTTCCCCTGAAATACATTTTTCCTTTGTCTGTTTTTCAAGACAGTCTTTTTCTGTGTAGCCTTCACTGTCCTGGAACCCACTCCATAAATCAGGCTGGCCTTGAACTCAAAGATCCACCTGCCTCTGCCTCCTGAGTGTTGGGATTAAAAGTGTACATCACCACACCCAGCTTTTGAAATACATTTTAAATACTGGAATAGGGCTGTAGAGATAGCTCAGGGGTTGAGAGCACTGGCTGCTCTTCAAGAGGTCCTGAGTTCGGTTCCCAGCAACCACATGGTGGCTCACAACCATCTGTGATGACATCTGGTGCCCTCTTCTGTATACTGTATACATAATAGATAAATCTTTAAAATAATAATAATATAAAAAGAATCCTGTATACCTTGGCAAACAAGAGCAGATGAGCTCATCAGAAGAGCTAAGTGTAACACCAAAATGTAGGGCAATGCTTTTTAAAATAAATAAATAAATACTGGAATAACTTCTCATGGGGAACTGAAGGTAGAGGAAGTGAACTGGAGGGGATGTTGGAGCTCCCATCATAAAGACTGGAGATACAAACCCAGATCTGCACAGATGCTTTGCAGGAAGTTGTGTACAGGTCCTGAAAGGGAAGCAGACCTGTGGCATTGTAAGACTGTCTCTGTCTGACCTGGGTCTGAGTTGCTGTTTGACCTTGAGCAGTGCTCTGAGCCCTTCTAGGCTTTGTTGTCCCTGATTTATCCTATTTGCTGCTCGAATAAAACATACTGAGGCGTCACCGCCTACCTTCTGTCTTCAGGAACTGGCAGGTAGAGGATACTGTGGAAGACAGCAGAGATGCTATGGAGATAGCCTCCATCTCAGCTGCTAGGAAGCTTACGGGGCAGTCTTGGCCCTGCCCCTGACTCTTTGTGCTGAAGTCTGGTCTGAAGGTACCCATTGTCTGATGGTGCAGCCTGTGTCAGGATCCTGAGACTGAAGCTATCCCAGCTGTCTCCAGACGTTACCCCTTGGGGCTGTCTCTGAGCTGGGGGTAACCATGGATGGATAGATAGCTTTTGCTAGCAGAATCTTGATGGGAGTGTTGAGAAGGAAGTCAACCTCCCTGGTCTAGCTGCCCCTTTATGTCCTTTCATAGTCCCACTAAGGTCCAGATAGTGTTGCCTAGCAACTTGCGTAGGGAACATCCAGGTAACATGGATCCTCAGTCCCCCTTCCTGCCATATATTAATTTATATAGTGACACTGGTTGACATCAGAGAGGCCCCAAACATCTGACCTTCTCTTAGAATATAGCTTCCTCTGCTTCATCCTGTCCCCCACAGAGGGTATGGAGTTACCGTTGTCCTTGTCCTCTGTGTCTGGCTCTCCCGGCCTGTCCTGTGCTGCAGGACTCTGGCCTGCCATTACGCTTCTCTCACTCCATGCTCTCCTCCTGGTCAGCTCTGACTGACTCCAGGATCTTCAGGTACCAGCTGGAGACTTCCGAATCTGTTTTGCTCTGTCTAACCTCTCCAGGCTTCAGGGTTTTTATGTCCTATTCTTTCTAAACACTTCTTGCGCGTCTTGTCTAACCAGAGCGTCACCTCTTGTTAAGGAGTCCTGTTCCTTCTTATGTCTCAGTAACTCCAAGCCCTACTTACTTGGACAGCTGTCCTTTGTAACCAGCCAGTCAGCACGTACTGTTCATTGTACCAGCTAGCTCCAAGATCATCGTCTTGTTCACTTCCATCCCACTGCCACCAGACACAGGAGTTGGGACTTGGTGGCAGCCAGTGGGAACTGATGCTCTTATGACCTTCCAGTGTCCTCTTTAATGGTTCCTGAAACTGCTTTTGTTCCTTTCTGGGGCCACAATAACAAAGAACCATAAATGGATGTCTTTGAATGACAGAAATGGCCTGAATTTGTGGAGGCTAGAAGTCTGAAAGCAAGATGGAAGCCTAACTGGCTTCCTCTGAAGCCAGTAGGAGACTTCTCCCCAACCACTTCCTGCCCGGTGGTTGGCTGGCAGCTTTGCATTCCTTGGCTTGCATCCACAAGCTCCAGTGCTTACCTTTCTCTTTACTTGGCACTGTCCCGTGACATCTCTGTCATTACATGGCTGTCTTGTAAGGATACGAGTCACACTGGATTAGGAGCACACTTATAGTACGTTTTTATGTGCAACAATGCTTTTTCCAAGTAGGACCACATTTTCAGCTACTGGGGAATAAGATGCCACCACACATGCACAACAACCTCAGTGTTCCTAAGGAGCTGTGTGCTGTGTGTTTTTTTTTTTTTTAATTTTATTTATTTATTATTTATTTATTTATTTGCCTTGGTGTTTGCCTGGAACTGGAACTACAGACAGTTGTTAGCTGCCATGTGGGTGCTGGGAATTGAACCCGGGTCCTCTGGAAGAGCAGACGGTGCTCTTAACCGTTGAGCCATCTCTCCAGCCCCGTGCTGTGTGTTTTGAGACTGGACCTCTCACTGGCTGGGGCTTACAAAGTAGGCTAGACTGGTAGGCCAGCAAGCTTCTGGAATCCTGTCTCCCTGGTACTGTCATCACAAATACACCCAGTTTTTTGTTTTTTGGGGATAGGTTAATGGGGATCAAATTCATGTCTTCGTGATTATATGACATGAACTGTCTCCCCAACCCTGCAACATATCTTGTTAGGAGACAAACATTCCAACCCATAGCAATCTGCCCTCTGGGCCTCCAAAATTCATGCCACTCTCAACACAGAAATGAATCTTCCATCCTAATTCCCTCTGAGCATTCACACATCCCAGCACCAGCTTCTGGACCTGCTGAAGGAAGGAAGTACCTCAACCTGTATCTCAGACTTTCTGGTGCTTTCTGCCCAGAGCTCTCCTGAAGATCTCTGACCTAATGTTCTCAGCAGGAGCAGCACCAAGGCAGCCTTGGCCTCTTTTCGATAGGAAGACTTTGGTGGAAGGCGAGGAGATTGTGCCTGTATCCCAAAGCTGGTGGGGTTGGGCAGCCAGCTCTGATGGTCACCTTACCTCATGCCTCTAGGTATGTGAACACACTCCTGAAGCTCATTCCGCTGGTTCTGGGACTCCAGGAACAACTGCGGCAGGCAGTTCAGAACGGGGACATGGAGACCTCCCATGGCATCTGCCGCATCGCTGTGGCCCTGGGCGAGAATCACTCTCGGTAGGGCGTGGGACAGCTGCTGGGAGGGTGGCAAAGCTTGGTGACGCTATGGACCCTCATTGGGGAGGTACAGTGAGCTAACTCTTCCTCACCCAGGGCCCTGCTAGACCAAGTGGAGCACTGGCAGAGCTTCCTGGCGCTCGTCAACATGATCATGTTCTGCACGGGCATCCCTGGCCACTATCCTGTCAACGAGACCACCAGCTCCCTCACTCTCACCTTCTGGTACACGCTGCAGGTGTGTCTGTGTGACCATCACGGACTGGGCCTTCATGAAGGTAGATGGTGCTTCTGTGGTTGCTGCCAAGGTGGCTAACTGTCTTCCCTGGCTCTTTCAGGATGACATTCTGTCCTTTGAGGCAGAGAAGCAGGCTGTGTACCAGCAGGTCTACCGGCCGGTCTACTTCCAGCTCGTGGATGTGCTTTTGCACAAGGCCCAGTTCCCATCTGATGAGGAATACGGATTCTGGTCCTCAGATGAAAAGGAGCAGTTCCGAATTTACAGGTGATGGTAGCAGGCCAACCCTGCTCTAAACAGTCTTAAGTAGTAAGTAAGGGGAGAGGCAATTAGTCAGGTTTACTGCTGGAGGTTCCTTGTCTAGCCTTTAGGCAGTTATGAAGATCCATGGGTAGGTTCCCAGCTTATGTTAAAGATCCAAGCGGTGTAAAATGCTTTCATCTGCTTTTCAGGGTGGACATCTCAGACACACTCATGTATGTCTATGAGATGCTGGGAGCTGAGCTGCTTAGCAACCTCTACGACAAGCTGGGCCGCTTGCTCACCAGCTCAGAGGAGCCCTACTCCTGGCAGGTACCTCCCAAACCTGATTTCCTCTGCCCTTCCTAACTTGTTACACCCTCCTCCTAAGTCAAGCCAGTGGCACCTCTTTCCCCAGCACACAGAGGCCCTGCTCTATGGCTTCCAATCCATCGCAGAGACCATTGATGTCAACTATTCTGATGTGGTGCCCGGGCTCATTGGCCTCATCCCACGGATCAGCATCAGCAATGTGCAGCTGGCAGATACTGTCATGTTCACCATTGGTGAGACCTGGGATATATCCATGACCATATTCTTAGTGCTACAGCATGGCTGACCTTCTGGGTCCTTCTAAATTGAGAGAGATTCATCTCCCCCCAACACAGTCAACATGGCAGCCGACTAACTGTCCTGGCGTGTCTTTTCTGCAGTGCACTGAGCTGCATCCCAGTGGTACTAGTTTGCCGACAGTGGAGCAGCAGTGCTGGGCCTCTGTTGAGTAATCCCTTTCTGCTTTTCGGTGATGAGGCTCATGTTTGAGCGTCAGTGCCTTTATGCCCACATGGTCCTCCGAGCACGCTGGATGGACTGAGGCTGTAACCATTCCTAAAGCCTCCTGCCTCAGAGAGAGAGCCTTCTCTTCCCCTTTTCCTCCAGGAGCTCTGTCTGAATGGTTGGCTGACCACCCCGTCATGATCAACAGTGTTCTGCCCCTGGTGCTGCATGCCCTAGGCAATCCTGAGCTGTCTGTCTCTTCTGTGTCTACCCTCAAAAAGATCTGCCGAGAGTGCAAATATGACTTACCACCCTATGCTGCCAACATTGTAGCTGTCTCCCAGGTATGCGGTGCCCCAGGTGGTGCTGGGCTTCCGAGTGCCCTGCACCATGCTGATATGTCATTCTCTACCCCCAGGATGTGCTGATGAAGCAGATCCACAAGGTATGGCTCACATTTTCTAGAGGTCTCCTTGGATTTTTGTAGGGGAATTGCTTATCCCTAAATCTGCCTTTTCCCTTTTCCTCCCCACTTATTCTTTGTTCTTATCACCCTCCCCAAGAGACTCATTCTCCTTTCCACTCCCAAACGGATGTGCTCAGCATGGACCTTCCCTGTTTTCTGTCCCACAGACAAGCCAGTGCATGTGGCTAATGCAGGCACTAGGCTTCCTGCTGTCAGCCCTGCAGGTGGAGGAGATCCTTAAGAACCTGCACTCACTCATCTCTCCCTACATCCAACAACTGGAGAAGCTGGCAGAGGAGATAGTGAGTGAGCTCCTGGGGCCTGCTGAGGCAGCACGGGACATAGGGCTTCTCTGTGATGTAGGGCGGGAATGTCAGAATTGGCACTCAGGTCTGCTGTGGAGTGGTCTGGCCTCCTAGCCTGGGCCCAGAGGTCTGGAGCTTGCTTTGATTCTCCCTATAGCCTAATCCCTCCAACAAGCTGGCCATCGTCCACATCTTGGGGCTTCTTTCCAACCTCTTCACCACACTGGATGTCAGTCATCATGAGGATGATCATGAAGGCCCTGAGCTCCGGAAGCTGCCAGTGCCACAGGGACCCAACCCAGTAGGTGACATTGTCTTTGTCACTCACTCCTTTCCTTGTGGGAATGTCTACTTCTCTTCAACCCTGTAGATAATGTTGAGGTTCCTTCCTGACCCCACAGAGGTCATGCGTTTGGTCTTTGACCCTCCACTTTATATGTGGCCATGTCATTGCATTCCTCGTCCTGTAGTTTTCCTTATCCTCAGCCCAGTTGAGGTTGCATAGGGTACTGACATTACCCTTTGGTCCCTTTGCACTGCGTTATGAGCTCGTGTCCAACCTCATCTCTTTAGGGCCTCCTGCCTGAGTGCTCACTGTCTTCTGAAGGCACTCAGGTTCTCCCCTCCAACAACACACCCCCTCCCTCCACCACCACCCCATCCCCTGTGAAAGGGGCACACAGAAATAAGTTGTTTAGGCAAAGTGCAGCACACTATGATAACTTGGGCCTGGGTTTGGGATGACCTCTTAGTTTTTTTGGTTTACTTTTGAGACAGGGTCTTGTTAAATAGCCCTGCTGGAACTTGCTTTGTAAACAAGACCGTCCTTGAGTCGGAGACCCTCCTGCCTCTGACTCCCTCAGTGCTGGGATCAAAGATGTTTGTAATTAGACAGTTTTCTTTTTGTGGTGTCAGAGATTGAACACAGAGATCTGGATATGCTAGGCAAGCACTCTGCCACCAAGCTACATTCCCAGCCCTTGAGGGGACCTCTTACAAGCTGTCTGATCGGGACAAGCCTCAGCTTCCTCTCAAAGCTGTGGCCACTGGGGTCTGCTTATTGCAGGACTGTTGGAGCAGAGGGGTCTTGAGTGAGAGAGGCTGGTAGGCTAAGCCCTATACAAACACCAGGGACTGCTTTGATCAGTGGTCTTGCATGCCCCAGGACTTCTCCTGGGAAAAAAAGAGCCAGGACACCCTGGCCTCTGCTCCACAGCTCAGCTTCAGTTACCATCTGGGCACTAGGCCAAGCCTGGGCCAGCACCATCCCGCAGAGCCCCCCTTTTCTTCCATGGCAGTCATCATCCTGCCTTCCCTATCTCCCAGGACCTCAGCCTGCCCTCTGCTCTGCCATAAGCTGCCCGTATCTACGCATCCCTTGGGGCTCCCTGCCCCACGCCTGCTTGGGTGAGACAGCATCTCTTCCTCCTCAGGGGCTAGCCTATTGCTTTGGTTTTTCTTAGCAGAAATGAACAGAGAGTGAGTTTTGTTTTGTTTGTGTTTGCAAAGCTATTTCAGTTTTGTCAAGAGCTTAGGACGGCTCTGCTTTGTAGTTCTGAGTCTTCCTCCGAAATGACCCACAATTCCAAACATTGTCCTTCATTGCTGGGGGGTAAGCACACCGTTTCCTGCCCACGGGTCCTGTGTAAGCACATCCTCAGTGTGCAGTCGAGGGTGAGAGGTTGAGCCCTTTGCCTCCTGCCAGGCCCTCGGGTGGGTGGCAGAGGCGGTGCCTCACTCTTTGCTGTATCTGTCTTCAGGTGGTGGTAGTGCTGCAGCAAGTCTTCCAGCTCATCCAGAAGGTGCTCAGCAAGTGGCTCAACGATGCCCAGGTGGTGGAGGTGAGCCCTGACCCTTGCCGCCGCTTGTAGTGGTCTGGAGCGAATAAGGAGGGAGGGCCACAAATGTCACCCTGCCACCACCCCGGTATCACAGAAGTGCTGGGGAAACAGCAGTGACCGCGAGGCTAAGGGACAGGTGTCTGTTGTAGCATCAGAAAGCTGCCTTTGCATCCTTTTGAGTTGAGGTTTGGTTGCACTGCTGTCTCCAGAGGAGCTGGTAGTGACGGGAGTTGAGTGACAGAGCTGGAGCCTGTGCCCGTGTGTGGAGAGCCTCGTGGCCATTCTTTTCAGGCAGAGGAGTAGACTATTTACTTTGCTTGGTTTGCAGGGTTTGGCCAGACTTTTGGATGACAGTCCTTTCTTAGATCTCATCCTAGGACCAGCTGACGAGGGTCTTTGCTTTCTTCCTCAGGCAGTGTGCGCTATCTTTGAGAAGTCCGTTAAGACACTGCTGGATGACTTTGCCCCCATGGTGCCACAGCTCTGTGAGATGCTGGGTCGGATGTACAGCACCATCCCCCAGGCCTCTGCTCTTGACCTCACTCGCCAGGTAGGCATTCTTCCTTGGGCAGTCAGTACTCTGGATGGTGCTCTGACCATCACCTAGTTAGAGATCTGACGGTGGGAGGGGGTGTGTCAGATGGCTGCCATGGCTGGGGTCCCCACCTGTGTTCCAGGGATGTTGATGTGTCCTGGTGAGGCGGACCTCAGCTGACCAGCATTCCCTGCTTTGTTGTAGCTGGTCCACATCTTTGCTCATGAGCCTGCCCACTTTCCCCCAATAGAGGCCCTTTTCCTGCTGGTCACTTCCGTCACACTCACTCTCTTCCAGCAAGGTAAGTGTCAATCAGGGTCTCTGCCACCGCTGCCACTGCCTCTGCTTCCTCCACTGGGAGCCAAAGCTACCCACTCTGTTCTCAATCCCCTGGTGGCACGTGGGACTTGATGGGAAACTTGGGAGGTGAAGCACAGCACAGTTGTTACCTATGTGTAGTTGATTCTTTAGGTCTGAAGTGGCTAAGATGGTGAATGGTGTCTCTTAGAGCCTGCCTGCGTTCAGGCCCGCCTGGATGGGGGGCTGGGCTCAGACTCTGAGGACTGGGGGCACTAGAGTCTGGCTCATTGCCCTAGGGATATAATGAGAAGAGGAGTATGGGCTTTGAAACCAGCTAGACCTAGACTCTAAGCTCATCACCACCAAACTAGTTGTGTGACCTTGGGCAAGTCATGTCAGGCATTATAGTTCCTTGGGTCCTGGCTTGGGCTTTTATATATGAAGTACTCAAGAGTGCTGATGCCTTTTCCCATGTCAAAGTAGCCCTGTCTGAGTCCAAAGTCCCTGAGGGATGGTCCCTGTCCCCCTCTCTGTGGCCCTCTGCCTGAGAGAGTTGGAAACTGGCCTTCAGGTTCTGATCCGGGATAGAGGCGGTGCTGTTCCTCAGCACCATAAGCCTAGCCTGGATTTGAGCTTTGGGGAGACCAGAGGTCTCAGCTGGAGCCCAGAGTGCTCCATGTCATATTGTTATGTCCTTTGGGGGCCATGGAGCGGGTCCATCTCGGGGACCTGGTGTGACTGTCCTCGACTCCACCTCTTCTCCCACTTTGTAGCCCTTTTCTGGATGAGTCCCAGTGATCCTGGGTCTGTTCATCTCTCAGGAGCCCGCTCCCCCTCACCTTCCATGAGCCCTTCCTCCATTTAGGCTCACCCCCTTGCATTAATCCATAAACTCCTGTGTGCATACCTGCCCCTGTCTCCAGTCTATCCACATACAGCACTTGTATGGCACTTGACAGAATGTCATCACATTTTCTCTCTGACGCTTCAAATGCTGTTCATTACCCTGAGACAAGTGACTCTGAGGTAGACCTGGGCACTTGTAACTGTGCCCTAACCCACACCATACTTACGCTGCTAATAAAATATAGGCCCTGAGATGAATAGCCTCCGGATGTCGGTCTCCTCTCATCATAGACGGACTCCCAGGGGCAGGACTGCATCTCCTCTACTACATTCCCTGCGTCCAGAATGAGGCCAGTCTCAGACACTGTTGAATCAAGGAGGGTTCCCTGCCCCAGAGCCTTTCTTCCATACTATCTAGCCCAAGCAGGAAGGGAACCACACACTGAACACTGCTCTACAGTGGGACCCAGGCATGTGGCACATTGGACCTTTCCAGGACTTGATCAGCATAAATTCAGAGATGAGAGGGTCAACCTTAGGGAGTGGCTCCTAGTAGCCTGCAGAAGGACATGAGGAAGAGGTTCCATATTACAGGTGGGGAAGCAACATCTGTGGCTTACACAAGATCACACAGCTATTCAGTGGTATCTCGGGCAGGTGCCTTGGTATTGCATCCTCCTGAGAGCAGAGAGACCCAGGCAGGAGCTGCAGGTGCTCATATCAAAGCTGACACAGGGATGGCCAGCATCATCATTTGTCGGGGTTGTTGGTGTCTTATTGTGCAGGATGGTCTCCATACCTGTTTCATTGTCCCAGTTTCAGGCTCCCTCAGGCTTTGCCTTCCTGATGGGCCATTGGGGTGACACAGTGACTGCTTCCCCCTTTCTTTGCTATGTCCAGACACTGGAGCTGTCCTCAGCCCTGAGATTTGCTGTGTCCTAAGTTTGTGCCCCATATCGAGGGACTTTATTGGGATGAAGCAAAGTTATGGCCTTGGGATGCAGTTTATTCTCCTGGCCTACCAATGACCTGTCTGGCCAGCCTCATAGCACCAGGGCCCTTCCCTACCCAAGTAAGAGTCTCCTAAGGCCTTCAAACTAAAGGGGACATTTACTCAAGCTCTCATGCCCTGGAGTAACCAGGGCCTTTAGCCAAGCCTCAAAATGAGGTGCCATAGATCAACCCACAGCCCATTCTGCCCTCCACTTAGATGGCTGTGATAGGGGAAGTATATGCCAAGAAGCAGCATAGGGCTCCCAGACTGTCAGCCACAGCAAGTTTCCTCAGCTCTGTGGAATCTAGAATTGTTTGAGCACCACGAGATCCCTGGGGGACCGGCCTGAGGTGGAAGGGGAGTAGGTGGAAGGCCTGGGGCTGGGGCAGGCCCGTTCTTCACTTTGCCGTCTCTTTCTGTTGGGTTTCTCCCCGTTCATGGTTTTGTATGTTTTGTTTCTTTATCTTGCTTCCTGCTGCTCATGTGCCCCACGCTGTCTCCTGCAGGCTCTCAGTCCCACATAACTATATGAGGTTGAGTTGCTGTTTGTATAATTTTTTCTTAAGTTCCATCTTTATTATATTTTAGGGCCCAGGGATCATCCTGATATTGTTGATTCATTTATGCAACTCCTGGCACAGGTGTGTTTTAGTTTTATTCATTCACGTTCTGTTCTCTCTCTTTCTCTTTCTCTTATGTTGAAATTCAATTTAAGCCTATTTTTAGCTTTCTGTTGACAAATTTTTTTTTCTGTTCAGTTGAATAGAGTTTCTTCATCTGTTTCCGTGGAAGTTGACAACCCAACATCCCCCCTTTAGTGCCCCTTTGCCTCAACTAGCTAGTCACCTACAAAGACCAGAGAGAGGCTGGTCCTGAAGGGAGGGGCCGGTGGGGAGGGGGTGCTGACCGTAGCCAGCAGTTCCTGTGTGGCTGGCTTACCCAGAACCATCAAGGGCAGGGCTGAAGTAGAAGGGCTTGGCTTCACTGTCCCCGTGCTCCCGCCGGGGACGGCCTGCCCCAGTGCTCCCGATGCTCCTAGGAGGCAGGTTGGGAGCAGCTCCAGAGAGCAGAGCTCAAGGTGAATGTGCACTGTGCAGTCCAGAGTCCATCTGCTGGAGAGATTGTGGGGCTGCTGGGTGGCGGGGTGCAGGCTCCACTAGGAGACCTCACTAGAATGTGTTTGTGTCTGGGGTGTGCTTAAGTGTGTTGATCTTATTTTGTATGTTTGGGGTTTGGATTTGGAAAGGAACAGAAGTCATGTGCTGTAAGTAGGATGTCCATGGTTCTGGACGGTGACATAGATGTGAAACTGATGCGATGTGTGAGGAGGGGGGTGGCCTCTACATGCTATGTATGTTGATAAGTGATATGTCAGACAGCAGTTGGTGGGCACTGAACATGGGTGTGTGTGTGTGTGTTTGGACTGGAGGGGTGGGTGTTTAATGGAAATAAGAGTGTGTTGTGAGTTGACGTGCCTACATGAAAGAACATGGCTTGGCAGGTGTATGGGCGGGTGGAGGTGAGTGTGACAGGTTGGAAGCATTCTTGGAGGTAGAGTAAATGGGGTGTCCCCTGCTTCCTTTTCCCGTAGTCACTGAGTTTGTAGTAAAGCTGTGACTGGTAGAATGTGAGCACATACAGTAGGTGTGACTCCTGCTCTCCTGGAGCCTACAGTCTGGTGAGACTATGAGGGAAAGGAGAGAAGAAGAAGAAGAAGAAGAAGAAGAAGAAGAAGAAGAAGAAGAAGAAGAAGAAGAAGAAGAAGCAGCTCCCCTGGGGGTGGGGAGATGTGTATGGGCATCTGTGAGGATGTAGCTTTGGCAAGGAGGCTTTGAGTGTATCTGTGGGTATATTGGGATGATGTACTTGGGAGAGGGCTGTGAGTGTGTGGATGATTTGGATGTGTGGGGGATTGGGTGTGTAACTAATGAGAGTATGATGTAAGTGCAGAATAGTGTATGTGAGGTATGATAGATGTGGGTAAGTAGGGCATTTCAAGTTGGGGCACACATAGGGGTGTTTGCACGTGAGTAAACATGGGGGTAGAAGCTGTATGAGGGGTTGGAGGGGTCTATGAGGTGTGCACTGGGCCATCACTGGAGAACAGCAGTGATTAAGGATTGCTGGAGCTGTGCCGAACATCTTCTGTGACTCAAGGATGTGCCAACCATGTCTGGTAGCACTTGGGGCAGACGGTTTGCCCCCATTCCTCTATCTGCTAGCCCCATGGCAGCACTGGCTCCTAGGATGGGGATGCTGAGCAGGCCCTGGGCAGAGTATCCTGGAGGAAAGAAGGGGTGAGGATCCAGATCTTCTAGTCCTCCTCCTCTTGACGACAAGAGGAGAAGAAGAGGAATTCGCTGGGGGAGGGTACTGGGCTGTGGCTTTATCTCCAACTGCTGTCTCTTCTCCATACCCTGCTCACAAACCCAAGGATCCTTCATTTCAGTGATTCACAATGCAATCACTACTGGCTACCTGGAGCCTTTGGGAGGGGAGGGGAAGCTGTTTGCTTAGGGAGTGATTTGGGAGCTAAATACTCTGTATTAATGGTCCCTGCTCACAGCCTCTCCAATACCTTTGCATTTGGGTTCACCTCCATGTATATTCAGCATCCCTGGGGCAGCTTCTCACTTGACTGAACTCTGGGGTGATGTGGGTTCCCTGAGATGTCTGGGTGGCATCCTGTACCTGTGATTCATGAAGTTAGGAGCTTGGGT
Organism: Sigmodon hispidus; assembly: GCA_004025045.1. Classification (NCBI taxonomy): domain Eukaryota; kingdom Metazoa; phylum Chordata; class Mammalia; order Rodentia; family Cricetidae; genus Sigmodon; species Sigmodon hispidus. Next base: position 53,515 of record PVIH01001180.1, read on the forward strand.
GGCAGGTGAGTGGGGGAAGATGGTCCTTGGAGCTGGCTGGGACTGGCCTTACCAGCTCCACCTCCTGCAGGCTTTGAAGCGGAAGCCAGATTTGTTCCTGTGTGAGCGATTGGATGTCAAAGCTGTGTTCCAATGTGGTAAGTGGGGCCAAGTGGGAAGGTGGGCCTGGGGCTCCCCTGCATCATTAGGTCCCATCTGACTTCCCTCCTTTCTCACAGCTGTGCTGGCCCTCAAGTTCCCTGAGGCACCTACTGTCAAGGCCTCCTGTGGCTTCTTTGTGAGTCCTCCGATGCTCACCCTGACCATTGCTCCTTCCAGGACTGGGGTGGAGGTGTGGTGTGCAGATATTGTCCTCAGGGAGAGGTAGGAAAGATCTGGAACTCACAGCCTCTCATCTTCTGCAGACTGAGCTACTGCCTCGGTGTGGGGAAGTAGAGTCTGTGGGGAAAGTGGTACAGGAAGACGGCCGCATGCTGCTCATAGCAGTGCTGGAGGTGAGCTGGAGTAAGTGGACTGGTGTGTGGGTACAGACCTTCACTGCTGAGGCAGCTGATATTGCAGGGGCCTGAGTCTTTGGTTTCCTAAGCTCTCTGATTCTCTCCTGCAATTAAATGTCTGAGCACTGTTGGGTTTGCTGGGAGGATCTGGCTCTCAAAAGAACAGTGCTCACGGGGCTGGAGAGATGGCTCAGTGGTTAAGAGCACCGTCTGCTCTTCCAGAGGACCCGGGTTCGATTCCCAGCACCCACATGGCAGCTAACAACTGTCTGTAGTTCCAGTTCCAGGCAAACACCAAGGCAAATAAATAAGTAAATAATAAATAAATAAAGTTTTAAAAAAAAAAAAAAAAAAAAAAAAAAAAAAAAAAAAAAAAAAAAAAAAAAAAAAAAAAAAAAAAAAAAAAAAAAAAAAAAAAAAAAGAACAGTGCTCACTTAACACAGCTTGGCTGCCGACCTGTCCCAGAGAGCCCGAGATAATGCTAGGCCTCCTTGCTACAGAGGAGAAAGGCTCTGTCCTGAGACCCCCTCTTCCTTAGGCCATTGGAGGCCAGGCCTCCCGCAGCCTCATGGACTGCTTTGCCGACATCCTGTTCGCCCTGAACAAACACTGCTTTAGCCTCCTGAGCTTGTGGATCAAGGAAGCCCTGCAGCCACCTGGCTTTCCGTCTGCCCGTCTCAGCCCTGAGCAGAAGGACACTTTCAGCCAGCAGATCCTTCGGTGAGCAGAGCTGGTAGGGGCCTGAGTGTGGGTTTTGGAGCTGATGGCGTTGGTAGACAGTGCTAATGTGCTCGCTCTCCTTCCCTCCTCCAGTGAGCGAGTGAACAAGAGACGGGTGAAGGAGATGGTGAAGGAATTTACACTGCTGTGCCGGGGACTCCATGGCACAGACTACACAGCTGACTACTGAGGGACCCCTGTGTCCCACTTACCCCTTCCTACCCCTTCCTATTCCCAAAGAGTAAACCTCAGCCTTCACTGCTGCCTCTGCTTCCTTTCTGATTCCACCATCGCCTAACTGGACATGGACCTAGGCCTGATGGAAGAATCAAAGGATGCTTGGACCTAGGCCTCGGTTAACAATAGTGGGGACATAGGCTGGGTGTGAAGGCGCATGCTTTTAATCCTAGCACTTGGGAGGCAGAGGCAGGCTGATCTCTGTGAGTTCGAGGCCAGCCTGGTCTATAGAATGAGTTCCAGGACAGCCAGAAATAAATAAATAATGAGACTGTCTCAAAAAACAAAAAGAGTGGAGGGGACGCCTAACCTCCCGGGGCGGGCACTTGTCTAAAGCTGTTTAGCCTTGTACAGAATCTGCTCTTACTCCTAGGGTGAGAGGCTACATCAGCATCAGCCACCTATATGTACTCCTGTGAGACTTATGCACACATTTAATTAGCAATCCTGAGTACTAGGTCCCTGGTTCTACCCCAAACAAAGTCTGACTCCATTCATAGCCACCTTACTCAGCAGGGAATGGGTGAGGGATGGTTGTATGGAGGAAGTTGCATTTCTGATGAAAAAAGTATGGACTTTCAGGATCTATGTGGGGTATGGAAGAAAATGAAGTAGGGATCTATTTTCAGATTTTTTAAAAAGTTATTTATTATGTATCACTGTACAGAAGAGATCTCATTATAGATGGTTGAGAGCCACCAGGTGGTTGCTGGGAATTGAACTCAGGACCTCTGGAAGAACAGTGCTCTTAACCTCTGAGCTATCTCTCCAGCCCCGGATTTTTTTTTAAATTTACATTTATGTTTTTTATTTGGAGGGAAATAATTTATTGGGGATGTCGCAGGGAACAGAGAGCTGGACTATAACTGGTGTACAACTGCAGCCTGATAAGGTGTTTTAGAACACCTGAACTTGCACATGGTCAAGGGGGCTGGACAAAGTACAGTGGGGGATGGAACCTCACAGGAGGACTGCTATCTGTGAGTCCAGTTCTGCTCTCTTAGGACTGGGAACTGCAGGGTTTATCAGGACCACGGACAGCGCCTGGCAGCTGGACTCTTCTTTCTTTCTCTCAATCATAGTTCTGTCTGGCCTGCCTTTCTGGTGCCTCAGTCTTGTCATAAGGTCTGAAGAGCAAAACTAAGTTCTCTCCGCTCCCATCCGTGACATCGGAATCCACTTGATGGGGAACTGCTGCCCACTCTGTTGGTTTCCCAGCTAGCTCTTGTATTGACTCTGTCCTTTTCTTTTTCATCCAGTGTCTTCCTGAGCCAGCAAGGATCTGTCTCCAATGCTTTCTCATTTATTATCCCTCTCCATCTAAGGCCCAGATTTAAAATCTGAGTTATATGTGTGCCTGAGTCTATATCTGCTCACCACATGAGTGTAGTTACCTGTAAGTATTAGAAGAGGGCTCCCTGGAACTGGAGTAACTAAGTTACGAGCCACCATGTGGGTACTGGTGATTGAACCCAGTCCTCTGCAAGAACAGCAAGTGCCCTTAGCCACTGAGCCATTTCTCCCCTCCCAGGCACCCCCCATCCATGCAGTACTGATCTCTCATCTCTCCTGGAGGATGCAGAGATGGGTCACGTTTTCAGTCCTTTTAATCCCATTACATCATGTTAAGAGCCTTTCTCCTCCTCCCCCAACAACAAAGTAGTGTATTTAAGGGAAGAGAATGTAGGCTGGGGTGAATGTAGCTCAGCAGTAGCACTCTTACTTAGCATGAGTGAGGCCCTGGATTCAGTCCCAGGGAGGTGGGGAGAGAATAAATGGGGTCTACGACAGTTTCTGAAGTCAGTAAACTTGGTTTTGATGTTCTGCTACTGACCTGTGTCTTGTTAGTTACTTCAAATCTGTTTCCTTATCTATAAGGAAATTATTCTTGCTCCTAAGAATGCAGTGCCTGATGAATTTAGCAAGGGCTCCACGTTCTATTAACAGACTGAAGATAACAGGTATAGCTATAATTTGACCCTTGGGACAATCCTTCAGACAAGGTAAACAGCCTAGAGACATTGATTCCTACAATGCCTGGCAGTATTGTAGGAATACAGAAGTGCCCACCCACTAATACTCCAGCCCAAGCAGTGGGCACCGAGTTGGAAATTATGCAGTACAGAGAGAGCCAGCTTCAGTTAGGCAGAAAGACCTTGTCTTAAACCATGGGCTCGCTCCAAGAGATGGCTTGGTAGTCAAATCCAAAGACCTGAGATTTTCGACCACCCATGCTTTCACCATATTCACACACGCACAAGTTAATAGCGAACTTCATTGCGCATGAGGTACTTAATGTGACTAGTTCACACTGAATTAGTGACTCAGGAAGCTGATGTTCCACGGGACACCAACAGACTGACCTGAGGGTAGCTGCGAAGAAGCTGTAGTCCGTGCAACTACAACACCCATAAGGCTTCGCGGCACTTCCGATTGGTCCTCAGTACGAGGTTGGTGATTGGCTCTCTGTGGGCACTCCTTGAACCCGGAAGTACTTTTCGTAGGTCCATGTGTGCTGCAGAACCGGGAGTTTGGAAGCATAGAACGTGTATCCTAACGCCAGGGACAGGTTAGTCCCGGGCCACAAACAAAAACTGCTGTGACCTCGAGAACTGTTGCGAGCGCAGCTGCATCTCTCCCCACCCAAGCTGTGCCCCATGGAGTCTACATTCAGCAGTCCTGCGGAAGCGGCCCTACAGCGGGAGGCGGGCGTCCCAGGACTATGCACCCCTCCCGAAGACCTCGGCAGAGTGTACGAGCTGGAGCGAGTTACGAAATTTGTCTGCGACTTAGGGTGTCAGCGGGTGAGGGCCGACTTAGAAAGGGAGGGCTGGCTCAACTCTGGGGATGGGTTGCAGAGATTGGGGTTTTGGATGTTACATGAGGACTGGTGCAGACGCTCTTGGTGGAGGAGTGAGCTTGTTGCTGACCTGCTGTATGCCTTGTGCGTACAGGTGGCTTTGCAGTTCCCTGACCAGTTACTGGGAGATGCTGGAGCAGTGGCTGCACATCTGGAGGAAGTCACAGGATCTAAGATGTTCATTTTAGGGGACACAGCTTATGGCAGGTATGAACTTGTGCTGGGAGTAAGTGGTCAGGTCTGAGTATCCAGGCCCGTGGGGTTTGCTTGCTCACAGTGTCTGCTTCCAGTGACTGTGTTTACATGATAGTGAGAAGCTCCTGATGCTCTTCCCTTCAGTGACTGTGAATTCCTAACATGTTACCATTTTCTCCAGTGGCCACATTTCCCATTGATGACAACCCTTTCCAGGTAGGGAATGCCTCTCACCAACTCTCTCTCCCCTGCAGCTGCTGTGTGGATGTGCTGGGTGCTGAGCAGGCTGGAGCTCAAGCCCTTGTTCACTTTGGTCCTGCGTGCTTAAGCCCCCCTGCCCGCCAACTGCCCATCACCTTCATCCTTGGTCAGCGTTCTGTAGCCTTAGAGCTCTGTGCAAAGGCTTTTGAAGCCCAGAATCCAGATCCCACAGCACCGGTGGTCCTGCTGAGTGAGCCAGCTTGTGCCCATGCCCTAGGTGAGAATTTATCCCAGTGATGGAAGGATGGGTTGGCCCATGGCTATGCGCCTTAATTTAGCTCATTAAACACACTTCCATACAGCTCTTGATAGCGGCTTGGCCTAGCTTCTACTGTAGGGGCACATTTAGTCACTTGGGGATGAGGTGTCTACAGCCTCATCAGACTTCAACTTCCTTGTCTTTCAGAGGCTTTGGCTACTATCCTGCGCCCAAAGTACCAAGATCTGCTTATCTCCAGCCCAGCTCTTCCCCTGCCAGTGGGGTCTACAAGTTCACAGCCTGAACCCCTAGAACGTTTTGGACGACGCTTCCCCCTGAGCCCAGGAAGGTGTCTGGAAGAATATGGTGCCTTCTATGTGGGGGGCTCTCAAGCCAGCTCCGACCCCACTCTTGATCCAGATCTGAGCAGACTGCTCTTGGGGTGGACACCAGGACGACCCTTCATTTCCTGCTGTCCAGACACAGGACAGACACAAGACCAGAGTGCCCAGGCTGGGCGGCTGAGAGCGCGAAGACTGTATCTTGTGGAGAGGGCCAGAGATGCCCGTGTAGTAGGGCTGCTGGCGGGCACATTAGGTGTGGCTCAGCACCGGGAGGCACTGGCGCACTTGCGGAAACTAACTGAGGCTGCTGGCAAACGGAGCTATGTATTATCCCTGGGGAGGCCCACGCCTGCCAAGCTTGCCAACTTCCCTGAGATGGACGTCTTTGTGCTTTTGGCTTGTCCTCTGGGAGCTCTCGCCCCCCAACCTTCAGGTGGCTTCTTGCGGCCGGTATTGACACCATGTGAATTGGAGGCTGCGTGTAACCCAGCCTGGCCACCCCCAGGCCTGGCTCCCCACCTCACACATTATGCAGAGCTGTTGCCTGGTGAGTGGTGGAGCTTGAGTCTCAGCTTGTAAGTTGGGGCTTGGAGTTGAGGAAGCAGGATAGCTATCTTTTTCTCTTTCCATTTCAGGTTCTTCCTTCCATGTGCCGCTCCCACCACCTGAGTCAGAGTTGTGGGACACCCCAGATGTGTCACTCATTTCTGGGGAACTCCGACTGCCACCTTCTTGGAAGTCAACAAATGACACTGGATGTACTGCCCTGACTCCAAGGCCACAGCTAGAGCTGGCTGAGAGCAGCCCTGCTGGTAAGCATGCAGATACCTGCCCCCTGCTAGGTTCACATCTAGGTCCAGCCCTAACAGCTTGTCTTTCTCTTGCAGCCTCATTCCTCAGTTCCCGGAGCTGGCAGGGGCTGGAGCCCCGCTTGGGCCAGACACCAGTGAAAGAGGCTGTCAGTGGAAGACGAGGTATTGCCATTGCCTATGAGGATGAGGGAAGCAGCTGATCCTATTCGAGTCCAGAGTCATAGAATGACAGATCTGCTGGGACGTGTGCTCCCTGAACCAATGTCTCATCCTTTCACAGTGCTTGAAGGAGCCTGGACAGAGAGAGTGCAGGTAGCTCCTCCCTGAGGAGCTGTCTAGCCTGTCCCGGCACTAGCTCAGCACTCATCAGTGCAATAAATGCCTGTTTGACTGGTGGGGGAAAGTTCCAGGGCTTTCCTAGACCCATCTATCAGCAGCCTGGGACTGGCTGACCCCAGTTTCTGGTGTGCAGGGTAGTTCTGTCCTTGTTCAGGGGCAGGAGCTGGATGGTCCAGACCAGGGTTCTTCCGCCTCAGCACTGTTGGCATTCTGGGCAGAGTGGTTCTTTACTGTGGAGGCCATTCTGTATTCGGTAGGGTATTTAGCTTAAGCAGAAGCGTCTTCTCCCCCCCAGCTATGACAGCCCAGATTATCTCCAGATGTTGGCAGATGTCCCGTAACTGCTCCTAATTGAGAACTGCTAGTCTAGCCCCACACTGTCCAAGAAAGTATTCACTAGACACACGGCTATTGCAATTAGAAAGTGGATGAAAAACTCAGTTTCTCAGTTACACTTATTTAAAGGGCTTACATGGCCGCATGGGGGACAATTCTGTCATAGTACAGAGCTCTGTGGGACAATGCTGGACCACACTGACTCAGATTTGTCTCTGGAGGGGGGCACCAAAGAAACTGAAATAAACTGAATACTTCTTGTTTCTTTTTATTCAAACATGTCTCGGCTCTATAGTTGCTATGGATATGGGACTTATATTTAGCCAGATTCCCATCCTCAGAGTGTGGTTGGGAAGAAATAGTGAGCCCATGAAATAGAAAAGTATGTGAACGAAGCCCCAAAGGCAGCTGGATCTCATAGCAGGCTCCTGACGGACATTCAAGAGGCATCCCAGATAGGACGAGTCTCAAGCTGGATCTTGTAGGAAAAAAGTTTAAAAAAAAAAAAAATACTGTCAAAATAAAAGGAGTGAAAAGAAAATTTGGGCCTAAAGAGTATATGCACCCTAATGTAGGCACTAGGGTTTAATTCCCAGAGTGTGTTTGTGTGTGTGTGTGTGTGTGTGTAGTATATGTGCCCTAATGTAGGCACTAGGGTTTAATTCCCAGAGTGTGTTTGTGTGTGTGTGTGTGTGTGTGTGTGTGTGTGGTATATGTGCCCTAATGTAGGCACTAGGGTTGTGTGTGTGTGCAGAGTACATGCGCCCTAATGTAGGCACTAGGGTTTAATCCCCAATGTGTGTGTGAGAGAGTGTGAGTGTGTATGTTGTGTTGTGTTGAATCCCAGAGACAAACAAAACTTGCTTACTCGTCCCCATTACCCAAGAATCTTATATTGGCACTGTCCAGATCATGTAGTATCCAGACAAATGGTGTAGGCAAAGCTGTAAACTGAGCGGGGAACTGGGTTAAAGTGAACACCAGTCATGTGTGTATTCTACCATGAGACCCATGGTAGAATACCATGAGTTCCAGGCCCTAGAAACACAATGAATACAACAGAAACCCATGGTGCTTCTCCCTCCTGGTGGGGGGAATGGACAGACAGAAACAAAACAAATGTTAAGTATGGGAAAAATAGTTTATTAAATAGTGATAAGAATTATGGGAAAATGCAAAGCTGCAAAAGAGAATTGTTTAAGGGAGATAGGAATTGGAATGTTGCACAGAATAGGTAAGAAAGGCTTTTGAAGGTGAGCAAAGACTGGAAGCTGGAGAAAGGGGCCCAATAAAAGGAACAGGGTGAGCAAATGCAAGAGAAATGAGGGAGGAGCGTGATTAAAAGCCGGGGATCATAGCTTTGCATATGGTAGGCTCCTAAGGATTTTCTCTTCCATTAAGAGTAAAATAGAGGGGCTGGAGAGATGGCTCAGCGGTTAAGAGCACCGTCTGCTCTTCCAGAGGACCCGGGTTCGATTCCCAGCACCCACATGGCAGCTAACAACTGTCTGTAGTTCCAGTTCCAGGCAAAACACCAAGGCAAATAAAGTTTAAAAAAAAAAAAGAAAAAAAAAAAAAAGAGTAAAATAGAAACCAAGGGACATTTGAGTAAAATGGCATAGCTTTGAAAGCACCACCTGGATATCCTGGGAGCTCACAGTTGGCATTCCACCCTGCCTCTGAACTAGAAAAGTCAACCTAGAATGACCTTTGATGACCATCAGGTGTTAAGCAGTGTGATGGCCACAAAATCCTTCAAGCAGAAAGAACAGTCCAGCGCTTTCCTAGAACTAGGTAGAACTAGAAAAGACCGGAAGGATTTGCAATGGTTAGAGAATAAACAGGGAGTCCAGTGGGCAGGATAGGGAACCGGCAGCGCAGGTGGAGACCCAGTACCTGGCGGGGAGCGCCAGGCGAGACTACAACTACCACAATGCTTAGCGGCACGGCGCCTACCGCAGCCAGCCAGCCGCTGTGCACGGGGGTCACGTGAGCTGGCGCGTCACATGCGTCGGTCAGGTGGAACTGCGGGGCGGGCCAACAGACTGCGGGGCGGACGGTGGTCGCGGTGTTATCTCAGGTCCCACCGATCCGACCCCCTCCGTCGCTGCTGCCATGACGGGGCTGGCGCTGCTCTACAGCGGGATCTTTGTGGCCTTCTGGGCTTGCATGATCGGCGTGGGTGAGCGGGGCCCGGGCTGGTTGAAGCCTACCGGTTGGGGCGGGGGCAGGTTTGGCAGCTCGAGCGGGAGCTGGCCCAGCGCGGTTCCCTCCCGCAAGGTAGGAGGCCGACTCCGGGCTGAGAGCGAGCGCCACACTGGCCCTTCCAGGGTCACGGCCGCCGGGCCCCTCGTCCGCGAGCCGCAAACTCTGGCCCCCTGCTTCCTCTTTTCCCTTCTTGCCCTCCCTCCTCACTGCTTGTTGGGTAAACAGCTACCGGGCCGGCGGGATCTGGTGCAGCCTGGACACAGCTCCTGTTCCCCTCGCCCGTGGAGGGGCTTGGTGTCATTGAGGACGCCGGGTTAGGGAGTGACAAAAAAAAAAAAAAAAAAATGGAGTCCTGGGCGGAGGTGCCGTTTCTCTCCGGGACTCTTGTCTTAGACAGAGATGTCGGGCAGCTGGGCAGTGTTCCTCTAGGTTAGGGAGTGTCTCAAAAGAGCAGCCCCTAACTCCTTTTCTCATTGCTGCAGGAATCTGCTACACCATTTTTGACCTAGGCTTCCGCTTTGATGTGGCATGGTAAGAGCATCGGGAGGATTCTCCTACGAGGTGCTTAGTCTGAGCCCTAGCCCAGCTCTTCAGACGCCCGGCATCCGGGACTGCTGGGCTGGAGCGGAGTTTTGTGCTCTTCCAGTGCTGCCCTTTCCTGACCACAGCTGAGTCGCCTTCTTCCCTATTCCCACACCAGGTTCCTGACTGAAACTTCTCCCTTCATGTGGTCGAATCTGGGCATTGGCTTAGCAATCTCCCTGTCTGTGGTTGGAGCAGCCTGGTGAGTGTTGGGATGGTGGACTAGTGGGGGAGGGGGAGGAGGCTCTGAGTTGTGGCAGGTTCTTAATCATCCCGGAGACAGGGACTATTTGAGTTCTTTTAATCAGCTTCTTACCCTTCCGCCAGGGGCATCTATATTACTGGCTCTTCCATCATTGGGGGTGGGGTGAAGGCCCCCAGAATCAAGACCAAGAACTTGGTTAGGTAAGTATAAGGGCTTTTGATTGTCAAAACCAGCTGTGGTGGAGGTCTAATGACATACTGGCTTGTGACCAGTCTCATCATGAGTCAAGGAAAGTTGGCTGGGGATTTTCGGGAGAAATGGCTGGTTCCCTGCTCATCTCTTCTCCACCCCTTCCTCATGCCTATTGCCAGCATTATCTTCTGTGAAGCTGTGGCCATCTACGGCATCATCATGGCAATTGTCATTAGCAACATGGCCGAGGTACGGGAAAACCAGAGGGGACAGCCATCCATCCCAGTGGTTTGTGTTTTGCACAGAGATGACTGGAGACAGAAGGTAGGTACATTAAGGGATGATCTGTTCTCCTAGCCTTTCAGTGCTACTGACCCCAAGGCCATTGGACATCGGAACTACCATGCAGGTAAGTGGGTAGCAAAAAGCTGTCTTGCCAGGCATGGTGGTATGGGCCTTTAATCCCAGAACTGGGGGGCAGTGGCAGGCAGATAAGAAGCCAGCCAGTGCTATATAACCACATAGTGAGACATCCCCACACCCCAACCCACTCACGGACATGTCTGGGGTCTACACCCTTGGCTCCTAGCTCTGACTTACCAGTTTCAGATTCTTTATATCCTCAGCTGCTGTAGCCTGGTTTACAGAGTTGGGCCCATGAACCCGAGGTGGGTCTTGATCGCCCGTGCTTGCCTTGGCCTCACTTGAGCTGCTTTTTTTGACCTCCAGGCTACTCCATGTTTGGGGCAGGCCTCACAGTCGGGCTTTCCAACCTGTTTTGTGGAGTCTGCGTGGGCATCGTGGGCAGTGGGGCCGCCCTCGCTGATGCACAGAACCCCAGCCTCTTTGTAAAGATTCTCATCGTGGAGATCTTTGGCAGTGCCATTGGCCTCTTTGGGGTCATCGTCGCAATCCTTCAGGTGCTGAATTCCCCTTAGGGAACTGTGGCCTTTGTCCTTGTCCTCAGCCCACTTTGCTGTGCTTTGAGAGGAATACAAGTGCCTCCCTTCCCCCACTTTGTCTGGTGCTTTCTATGCATGTATCTCTCCGTTAGGCCTCCATTTGCATCTGCTTCCTCTGGAAATGTCTGTGATAAACCTGTCTGGGATATCTGTGACATCTTGACTGTCCCTATGTGCATGTGTATGTGACAGACCTGCCAGTAGACTGCCTTGTCTGAATTCTGTGTTTTGTCAGTGTGTGTTTGCCTAAACATGACTCTGGGTGCTTGACTGGTTGACTCTTGGGGAAACTGGCATTGTTCATGCGCTCCTGTCACTGTCCATGTCCGTCACAGTGTATGGTCACCCGTCTGTAGTCTGTCTATCCACCCACCGGGTTGCTGCTTCTAATCTTGTCACTGCCCCGCCTGATTTGTCCTGTTCTTCTTTTGCAGACCTCCAGAGTGAAGATGGGTGACTAGATGATCTGTATGGGTGGGGCCGTGCCCCACTGTTATTTATTGCCGGTTTCCTGGGACAGCTGGAGCTGTGTCCCTTAGCCTTTCCTGGCCTTGGTGTTCAGGGCTCTCTTGCACTCACCTCTTGCTGGCTGTTGACTTTGGAGGCATTGCAGTCCAGACTGAACCCCAGTTTCGGGAGTGGGCTGCTGATGGTGACTGTGTACACCTGTGTCCCCCACCACTCATCCAGCCCATCTTCCTAGTGTTTGTGAAATAAACTTGGTATTTGTCCCAGTCATTGAGGCTTCTGGTGGCCCTTTGCGACACCTTTCACAAAGGAAGGGTAGGGCCTGTGCACTCTGGTCAATTTCTTGTCTGTATCCACCATCTCTGCTCTGGACAGTGCTGGCTCCTGGGTGGTTAGGGCAAGCTGACTGTAGCAGGGACCCTTCTCCTTGAGGAGTCTGGACTCTAGGATCTTCCTAGCCCTATGCCCTTGGACCCCTATGCACGAAATCCAAACTGACTACAGCTAATTGGTCCTCTCAGCCTTCGTACTCCTGAAACTCCCTACATACTTGGTCCTCCTGGAGCCCAGTTTTTTTGCTTCTCTTGATAGTCATGTATGAACACCTAAACTTTTCCAGGAACCGTTTCTGGTCTCAACTCCTGGTGCCCTGTTCAATTCCCCCCACCCCATACCTATCCAATTCAATTCGGTTCCCTAATCTTACCCAACCTGCTCTTATCCTAGAAGTCATTTTTCGTTAACAAACACCTTTAAGGGTCTTACCCAGCTGGCAGCCTTTGTTGCCTGACCTTGAATCATGCGCCCATGAACGCTGGGAAGGCACTACCCCGGGGTCTGAGTTGCCCGCTACCTCTGGGTCCCAACAACCTGAAGGGCCTCACAGTCCTCCTGGCCTCTTCCTATCCCTAGGGCAAGCTGGTCCTTGCCTCTCTTGGGTCTCCGGCATCCGCAGAAGCCTTTTCCCCGCTGGCTGGGCCGCGCAGGGCCAACGGCAGGGGCGGGCGGTGGAGCGGCGCGCCGCGCGTGCGGGCGCGCTGGAGACGGGGGCGCGCGCGCGGGCGCGCCGGCCTGGCCTGCCCCTCCGAGGAGCCGTAGCGCGGGAGGGAGGCGGCAGCGCAGTGGTCCGTCGGTCCGCCGGTCCGCGGGTCTGCCCGGCCCCGCCCTGCCTCCCGGGGCGGCTCGGCTCCATGGCCCGCGGCGGCGGCGGCGGGAGGTGGCCGGGGGGTCGCGGGGACCGCTGACCGGGCGGTGGGGCCGAGCCATGGGGGACGAAGCCGTGTGCAGCTGCCGGAGCCGGTATCCCTACCCGAGCTGGAGCGGCGCCCCCTGCTGAGCCCCGAGCGCTGGGTGAGAGGAGGAGGGCGCGCACAGCCCCCTGCCCAGGGCCCCGACATTCCAGCCCCGGCCACACTAGGGGCTCAGCCGCGCGCTGCCCCAGATCCCAGCCCAGGAGCGGGTGAGCGAGGCATCGGCACTGGCCCTGGCCTGGCTGCACCCCACCCTACCCCCATCCCGCTAGCCTCCCGGGCTCCTGCGTCCGCCCCCAGCCGGCCTCCCTCATTGTCCTCGCTCGCCCCGGCCTGGTGTCTCGCGGAGGCGCTCGGCCCCCAGCCCCACATCCACATCCCCCACTGCATGCACCCCTCCCCAGGGCTCCACACCCACCTGTCCTCCGCTGCCTCCCCCGTCCCGGGGTGCCACGTGTTCAGCCTCCCAGCCCCGCCCAGACGCACCCCTCGGACTGGTGGCTAGCCTGACCCAGAGCCCCTGCCTGCCCTGGAGGGAGAGGTGGGGATACTTGCCTGTGGGTCTGGGTGTATGGCTAAGCTTGTATAAGTCTGAGAGCCACGGTTTGTTGATGTATGTGGCTTGTATGTTTCTGTCACCCTAAATGTGTCTGGCTCTCTATGTAGGTCTGTGTGTGTCCCTTGAGTGTGGGTGCCTTCTGCGGGTACTAAAGCTGTCTGGATTCTATGTATGTTGGAGATATTCTGCTCTCAGGAGCGTTAGCAGAAGTGTTTGGTGACCTTTTGGAACTACAACGGAGCTCTAACCCATGAGACAGACACCCCACCGCCACTTCCTCCACCCCCTACCCTCCCACAAACCTCTGCCATCCTAAGAAGTTTGCTCCTCCAGGGCCCAAGCATACTCCATTTCAGGAATCAGAACTAGCTTCACTGATCAGGCTCCAGAGCCAGCCTAAATACAGCTGTAAAGTATAGTACTTTTCACACCTTGCTCCAGTGGGAAGGAGTCTTTTAAACATCTTCTCCATTTTGGGCCCCCTGAATGCTGAAAGCCCCTTTTCAGCCTGGGCCCAGTTGGTCAGGCCTGCTCCCTGGTGGGACCTGAATGCCCAAACCTGTCATGAGTCTGAATGACTTCCCATCAGGACCCACCATTTACAAGGGCTAAATAGTGTTATGTTTTCCTATGTGATAGGCACCCACTAAACGATCCATTCCTTAACCCGTATGTCCTGGGTTGAGGATTCTATCCTGTGAGGTGTCTGATCTCTGGGGCACGGGTGGAGCCTGTAGATGAAAGTGGTTAGGTGATGAGACGCAATCCCGTGTAATCGAGTTCACCTGTCCATACTGCTGTGCGTATGAGTGTATGTTCACAGGGTTGTCCAGTGCGGGTTTATGTGTATGTGTGGTGCTGGGGTGTGTCTAGGGGAGGAGAAACTGAGTTGTCAGTGGCTGCGTGTTTGCAGGTAGAATACAGACAAGCCAAGAGTTTGGAGGTGTTTGAAAGGTAAGTGAGGAGAGGGGTCTGAATGAGCAGAGTAGGAAACAGGTGGGTAGCATTACCTGTCCTGCCCTGACCTGTGGGATCTGTTTCTCTCCCCCTGTTCAGGCTGGCAGCCAGATGCTTGGGCCCATTGGGCAGGCCATTGGCCACCTGCGGGATGAGCAGACTGCTGGGGGGCACGCTGGAGCGGGTCTGCAAGGCTGTGCTCCTTCTCTGCCTTCTGCACTTCCTTGTGGCTGTCATCCTCTACTTTGACATCTACGCCCAGCACCTGGCCTTTTTCAGCCGCTTCAGTATCCGAAGCCCAGCCCATGCCCTCTACCCTGCAGCCAGCAGCAGCACCAACTGCTCTCGGCCCAATGCCACTGCCGCTGGCTCTGGGCTTCCCGAAGTGCCCAGTGCCCAGCCTGGTCCCACAGCTCCAGCCATCCCACCCTGTCCTGATGTGCCACCTGGTCTTGGTGAGCCTGTAGAGTAGGGCCTACCTGTTGTAGGGGTGGGAAAAGGATCCTACCAATGTGACTAGGGAACTGGAGTGCTGAACCTCGGGGGCACCAAGGCGCCAGATCTATTGAAAGAGGGCTATTCCTGGGGCTGTTGCCCACTCCCAGGTGGCTGGTGTCCCTAGATTCTGGCGAAGGCCCTGACTCTTAACACTGTCCTGCCTGCAGTGGGCCGAGTGGTCATCGAGTTCACCTCACCCATGCCTCTGGAGCGGGTGCAGAGGGAGAACCCAGGCGTGCTCCTGGGAGGCCGCTATACACCACCTGACTGCACCCCAGCCCAAACGGTGGCAGTCATCATCCCCTTTAGACACCGGGAGCATCACCTACGCTATTGGCTCCACTATCTGCACCCTATGTTGAGGCGGCAGCGGCTGCGCTACGGTATCTATGTCATCAACCAGGTGCGTAGTCTGCGGTCCTTGCTGAGCACTGGCCATCAAGGAACTCATACAGGGATATGGGGCCGTGTGCCTTTTAGTGCACACATGAGGCTGGTCACGTTTGTGTGAGTCGATGTGGATATTGGGGGGGGGTGCATGTCTGTCAGTGAACACAGAAAGATTACTTGTGTGGAAGGGAATATGAGCATATAAATGTCGGCATGTGTTCATAGCTTGTTTTGACATCTCTTTGGGATGTCACTGTAAAATAGTAGAGAGAAAAATGTCAAAACAAAGGTGGTTGGCCTAATGTGCACCAACTAGGCAGCAGTGTCAAGGGCCTTGAAGAGAGGGAGACTTGAAAAACATGTGAAGTCTGAAACCTTAAGTACAGCACCTAATCCCAGGCTAGGTGAGACCCCTTAAGGGGGAAGGTATGTGCTTGGATTGGAGTAAGGTCAGTGGAGACACAGGGCGGCCTGCTTCAACTCTGTAGTTGTCGGAGATGAACCTTTTAGGAAGAGGGGCCCGGAAGGCCGGGATTAGCGGGAGCATGATCTCTTGTGTTTAGGATCTAGTGGCTGAGGGGTGGAATTCAGTTTACAGGCTGGGTAGCAATGGTTGGCGGGAGGAATAGTTAGTTGGGGAGGCCATATCAAGAAGAGCTTGAGGTATGTTTGGCAGTGAGATCTAAGCTGAGCTTGTGGGGCACCATTGTTCAAAGTGGGGGTAACCTGTGTATGTGTTGTGATTAGTGTGAACAATGGAGGGAGGGGTGCCCAGAGGCAGTATGACCAATTAGGAAGAGATTACTGTGACCAGAAAGAGATATTGAATGTGCTTATGGGCGGGGCAGTAAGTGAGAGAGAAGAGATGTCAACACAAAGCAAGGGTTTTAGTTTTGGCTATTTCCTGTGTTCATGGCCACACCTGTGAGTTAGGTACCAGGCCTTCTCTGCAGGAGAGTGGCTGGGGATGCCGCCTTGCCTGGAGTGTGGACAGTCTGGGGGAAGCAGAGGAGGGACATTCTGCAGACAGACTGTAAACCTGGACACAGGGAGGTCTGTGAGGGAGATGGGAATACGGAAACACTAGTATGTAGACAATTTTGTTTTGTTTTGGTTTTTTTGAGACAGGGTTTCACTTATGTACCACTGGCCGGCTTGGAACTTACTGTGTAGATGGGGCTCTGCCTCCCCAGTCCTGGGATTAAAGGCATCAGCCACCATGCCCAGCTCATACTTTCTCCTTTTTTATTATGTAATATTTGTGTGTTTATAACACTCAAGCCATGACACCCTGTGGAGGTCAGAGGCAACTTTGTGGCTTAGTTCTTTCCTCCCCCCTTACATGGGTTTTGGGTTTGAGGTTCTGTGGATCAAATTCAGTTGCCAGGCTTGTGCAGCAAATGCTTTACCAACTGAGCCACCCCACTAGCCCAATGTAGAGATGAGGGTGTGTGTGTGTGTGTGTCTGTCCGTCTGTCCTGGAACACTTGGAGGCCAGAGGATAACCTTGTGAAGAGCTGGGGATGAAACCCAGGTCATCAGGCTTATTCAGGAATCACTGTACCAGCTGCTGAACCATCTCAGCTGGAAGGTTCCTAAAACCCACCTCTGACCTTCCTATTGAGCACAGAATGCTGGGGGTGGGCAGGGCATCCTTGAAGGGTTAGATGGAGAAAGGGTTAGATGGGCTATCCTGGGCTATCCTGGAATCCCAGCAGCCAGTATCAGGAAGGAAGCATAGCAGCTGTGTGAGTACCGTGGGATGTGAGAGGGATGTAGACCAAGTTCGTCCAGTGGATTTAGCAACAAGGTGGGCCCAGTCAGAGCCATTTCAGGGGCATGGTGGGGGCGGAAGCAGATTGCAGTGGGTAGAAGAAGGAATCAGATTTGACAAAATAACTAATTGCAGACAACGCTTAAAAGAAAAAATCTCTGCTGAGAAGGGAAGGCAAAAGGTAGGGTGATAGGGGGAGGAAAGTTGGGGTTTTTTCCTCTCTCTAGAGAGAGAACTGAGCATGTTTATGAGCCGTGTGGGAAAGACTCAGGGCTCCTAGCTGGGGAGCCACTGGATGAACACGGACAAGCTAGGAGAAATCGGCCAGTCCCTGTCAGGGCTGATGGAGGAGATGTGGGGAAGGAGAGGGAGGCGGTGAGCAGTGGCCTGACTAGCAGGGGCAGCAGCTGCTTATCTGGCCTGGCCAGGGTCAGGAGAGGCCACTGTTTCTCCTTTTCTAGTGAGGCACCCACTCACAGATGCCAGCCCAAGAGGCTTCTGTCTTAAGCATGGGTTGTAGCAGAGGCCAAGGGGCCAATTTTAGTCAAGTCCACCCCTCTCTGTCCAGAGTCGCCTGGGCCGGTATGGCCAGGAGCTTAGATGGCCTCTCTCTTTGGGTCATCAGCTCACAGAGGTGTGACTGCCGATATAGCCTGTTGCTTATCTCTTTTTATTGGGAACACAAGATCGTCCAAGACAGTCCTGTGCTGTCTCAGGCTGCCCAGGGATTTAGAAGTGGATTGAAGTGCGTTCCAGCACTGGTTGTTTAGGACATTCATTATTTGTCTCCTGTTATGTGGTATCCGTACTACCACCAGGAATATACCATAGTTGGACCATAGAATCTGACAATACCAAATGGAGACTGGATCCAGACTGTAAAGGGTCTCTGAATGGAGATCAGCCTGAGAATCTGAGGAAGTTGTGGGGGTAGAGGACAGTTACGTGGGTCCCTGGGATCATTCTGAAAACAGAAGTGGCAGGTACTTGCTGGTGGTTGGTCACGGACCCAGAGCTGATCTGTGTCATCCATCTACCCACCAGCATGGTGAGGAGACCTTCAACAGGGCCAAGCTGCTCAACGTGGGCTTCCTAGAGGCACTGAAGGAGGATGCTACCTATGACTGCTTCATCTTCAGTGATGTGGACCTGGTCCCTATGGATGACCGCAATCTGTACCGTTGTGGTGACCAGCCCCGCCACTTTGCCATCGCCATGGACAAGTTTGGCTTCCGGTGAGACCCAGACCTACTGACCCCCACTTCACCCAGGCCGTAGTCTCCACTTTCGTGTCTTCCCAGCCTCTGTCCCCTGGTTCAGATCTTTTATGTAATGTAGCTCTTCCCCAGGTCCTAGTTATACATTCTTCCCATGCACCATCTATCTGTGATTCTGCATCTTGTATCTTCTTGTGACCTAACACCTGCTCCCTTTGCCATAGGCTGCCCTATGCTAGCTACTTTGGAGGTGTGTCAGGCCTGAGTAAGGCCCAGTTTCTGAGGATCAACGGCTTTCCCAACGAATACTGGGGCTGGGGCGGTGAGGATGATGACATCTTCAACCGGTAAGTAGAGGTAGGGCAGAGAGGAGGTGGGTCAGGGAATGAGGGGTCACAGACTGGGTGGGGCTCCTCACTTCCTGGTGCCTGTTCAGTCTCCCTGTTGCCCATCCTAGGATCTCCCTGACTGGGATGAAGATCTCGCGCCCAGATGTCCGGATAGGCCGCTACCGCATGATCAAACACGACCGGGACAAACATAATGAACCCAACCCTCAGAGGTGACCCCTGACCCCTGGCCCCAGGTGCCCCTGGTCCCTTGCTCCCTAGAGGTAACATCCCAGTATCTTTGATCTCAGACCCCATAGAGGAGGCTTCTGAACATCCTTGGCTTCTAAGAAGTTCCTTTTAGAGGCAGCTGATCCCTAGAAGTAACCCTAAGGCTCCTAATCCTTGACCTCTAAAGATGACTCCTAGCACCACTCTGAGTTGACTAGAGGAGAATAGGATTTAAATTCCAGCTTAGGTTGTCACTGTATAGACAGCATTTCCATCAATGCCTCCAAATACCTCACTTATGTACGTCCCTTGGATGACCCCTGCTTACACTGGCCCTGTCAGAGCAGATAAGATGGCAGATAGCGGGTGCTGGTCATGGATCCCCAGCAGCGGTGCACAGAGCGGAGAAAGTGTAAGGGGGAGAGCTGAGGCACTGTCGGCCACTTGGAGCAGCCAGCTCCTTTTAGGATGGAGATACCCTCGTTAGATGTTTGTGGCTGGCTGAGGAAGGTCTGATAGGCATGTGAAATACAAGCAAAGAATCCCTAAGCTTCCAGACACATCTCTGAGTGGAGCCAAGCCTTCTGGGGTCACACCCAACCCCAATCCTGCTCTCCCTCACGAGGCTCCTAATAGCTAAGGAAAGCAGTTATACCACCAATCACAGACGCCAGCTTCTTCCCTGGCAGAGAAAGGGATGAGGTAGTGGGAACACAGAGTGGGCCTTGAAAGGGTACTCATTCACTGAGATCTGCATCATATCCCCTTGGGCATATATTCACCAGTGCTGTGTTGCCTGGCTGATGGAGGGAGAAGGTCAGAGTGGATGCAGGGGCTTGCCTTTGTAAGACTGGAGTATGAGCATGTGTGGTATATACTAACCCCTTAAAGCTCTGAGGTTGTTAGACAGCTCAAGATTGGGAGCCACGGTAGGGGTGTTGTTGCTGTGTAGCTGAGTACCACGGGAGTTTTAACTTTTTCTCCAGAGGGCCCTGAGAGTCGTGGAAAGTCTGTGAACAGGGAGAGACACTGACACCGTTGAGTTTGTGTGGAAGGCTTAGTTTCTGAGTGCAGGGAAGGTTAGGGAACGCTCTTGTTGCTGGGTAGACTTACAGAGAACTGACCTAGGTTCAGTTCAGGTCTGAATTCATAAAAGGAATTTATAAACTGAAGGGGACGTGGTAGGAGAAGGGCCATTGGGACCTTTGTGTCCCCCGACCTTTCCGCTCTAAATTCAGCTACAGGAACAGAGAGAGAGAGACTGTGGACTGACTTGGGGCTGGAATTCGGCAAAAGCCTGAGACTCCCAGGAATCCAGGGAGCCGATGAAAAGGCATGTGGGTTAGATAAAACCATGGTCAGCAAGGAGAGGGTGGCATTGAGATAAATGCCAGGAGCCTTGGTCTCACGTAGAATTAGCTGGCCATCAGTTAGTGATGGCTGCTTGGGTGTGGATATGGGTAGACAGCATCAAACTTCAGGCGAGGAAAGTCTGGATGGTGGATCCAATACCTTTGCCTGAGAGTTAAGCGTCCCTAGGTTCTCCCCTCACCATGTTCGTATGATCAGCACAGCATGTCAGTACTAACCCGAGGCATTTGAACCCTTCTGCCCTCCTCCTCCACTTTACCGTAGGCTGCTCTGTCTGATCTTGTCCTGGCCACTGCAGGGGTTTCCCTGCCTCCTCCTTGCCCTCCCGTACCCCATCTTTCTGCCAAAAGTGGGTTAAGAATCCCTTGGTGTCTGCTTCTTGCACACAGACTATGAAGTGCTTATTACGGCTTGCAGAGTCCTGCCCATGCATGCTCTAATCGACAAGCTAGTCCTAATCTGTTTTCCCTTTGTTGTGTGCTCTGACCTCTGCATGAAATGTTCTTCCTCCTGACCAGTCCAGCATCACATACTTCTCCCAACGTCACATACTTCTCCCAAGAGAGACACTACCTTGTACCCTTAGCACTCAGATGTTTCCTTTGCTAGTATCTGTCTCCCTCAGTGCAGCAAGCTTGCTGTGAGAAGAGAGCCTTGCACATCTTGCTCGTGGCTGTGTTTCTGTTGCTCAGAGTGCAGTCTGGTGTAGATAGCAGATGTGGAAGCAGTGACTAAAAGAGAAACAGGATAACAGGTGTTAGGAGGGTAAAGATGACATGTCTCACATGGGATATATACATGGGGATGCCTCAGTTATTACCGGCAGGCCAGCAAGCTAGCTCCCCGAGAACATGGGAAGGTGGAGGGGAGGCCCAAGTTCACGTAATTGTCCTTTGAGCTCTACACACATGCCCCACAATAATAATAAATTTTATATATATGGTTCAGGTCTGAATTGAGAGACCCGTGAGAATGTTGTGGTTATACTTTCTGACCGAAGTCTTCATTTTGAGAGCAAATATAAGAACAGTGGGCTTCTGTCAAGTTGTCTCTAAAGGGAGAGAATGTCCTGTGCCTTGACCCCAGAGATTCATCTTGAGCAGAGATGGTTAGCCTTGATCTGATCTCATTTCCCTTTCTAGGTTTAGTAAGATCCAAAACACAAAGATGAGCATGAAATGGGATGGCATTGGATCAGTGCGGTACCGTGTCTTGGAAGTATCCCGGCAACCACTCTTCACCAACATCACAGTGGACATTGGACGACCCGTGTCATGGCTCAGTCAAGGCTGACACTAATGAACAAAGACCCTCCATGCCCTTCTGATGTGGAGAGTTGCCTGCCGGGGGACTGACCTGCAGCCTGGCTGACAGCTGCTCTGGGGGTGTCCCCAAGACTGAGACTGTGAGCTGTTTCCTGAGGGTCTTAATAGACAGCCAGCTGCACTTAGAAGTTTCAGAACCCACGTTGAGGGGCTTCTGGGCTAGGCTCTCTTGTGGCCCTCTCTGAGGTCAATCCTTCTTCCTGCCCCCCCCCCAGCCCAAACCTTCTCACTGTTAGGGTTGGGCCAGCCCCTGCACTGCCTCGCGGAGTGGCCTGGGCTAGGTCACTCCACCTCTCTGTGCCTCAGTTTCCCACCCCCCTTGAGTCCCCTAGGGCCTGGAAAGGTGGGAGGTTTTGACTAGGGGGCAGTGTCTCTTCCAGGGGGAATTCTCAGATCTGGAGACCCCTCATGCTTCCAGGGGAGGGGAACCCTTTTTCATTCAACATTGTAGGGGGTAAGCTTTGGTAAGCCGCCTACTGAGGAGTGCCCCCAGGAGGGGACCAGAAGGGGTGCTGTGTTTCCTGGGATCATGGGGTTGGCCTTTGCATGGGGGACAGGTGGGGCTTGGATCAGTCGATGGTTCTGGCCTCCCTGCCTTAGAGAGGAGGCAAAAGCCCCAGGGCCTGCTCATGTTTATATGTTGCACAGAAACTTGTGTGGGTGCTTTAGTAAAAAACGTTAATGGAGCAGCTCCGTGTCTGTTTGCGAATGGGACCTGGTTCATTCAAAAAAGCCAGTTTGTGTAGTGGGAGGTGACCTGGCTAGGGCCATCTTGGGACTTAGTAGAAATCCAAGCCCCTGTACCTCCACTCTTGTGTATCTAGTATGCTGCCTTCAGGCTAGTAGGGGTAAGGAAATAACAGACCTAGTGGGGCCAAATTTCTCAGTTCTCCTTCTTCCAAGGTAGAAAGGGATCCCGGGGTGAGCCCTAGCTGACTAGCAGGAGGCTCAGCCACCGTGGGCAGGGCGGGGCCTCTCTCGAGGCCGATCCTGGGGCTCGGTGGTTTCCCAGGTGACCGCCTCTTGGGAGGGAAGGGCTAAGGTCCGGTTCCCACAGCCTGGTTTCCCCAGAGGTGGTCAGGTTCCTGGACCCAGGAGGGTCGGCGGGAAATAGGCCACCAAGAGACAGAGCCGGGACCTAGGCAGAACAAGGCGGGGCCTCGATGTCAGCGGGAGGAGCTCGGGGGGCGTGGCTCTGGCCCGGAGCAACCATCCGTCTCCCAGGATATCTAGTACTCTGTCTGACCTGAGGTCGTGCGGCTCATAGGTCTGAAGGCACGCAGGCCATGCCCCGGGACTCCCCAGCACTGTGGGAGCTGGTGGAGGAGCATGTTCCACTCCCGGAGCAGCCTGAAGTGAAGAGGATTCTGGGGGAGGCAGCGGTGGACCTGAGCCTGGAGTTGCGAGAGGAGGTGGGAGTCTGGTGGGTGGGGGTGTGTCACATTCCAGGCCTGCCCGTCGTTTCCGGCTTTCACCAGGTCCATAGCCCTATTTGGTCACCCCCTTATCCCCGTTCACTGTCCCTTTCTCTCCCGTTTGACTCCCCATCCCTGAGACACCTCCCCCAACACACACCCATCCCCCCTGCCCCAGTGGCAAGGTACCCCAGCTCTCCTTGCAGGTGGCGATGCTAAAGATGCTTCTGCGAGAGCTTCGATCTTGTCAAGCCTCAGGATCCCGCCCCATCTCTGACTCTCCCTCCCTTCTGGCGCCGCCACCCCTCCTAAGGGATATCATGCGCCAAGAACTCCGGCAGTTGCTCCACGGCCTCCGCCTTAAGGCTGTTTGTGAGGGCAGGTGCGAGTCTCAGTCCTGGCCACCTTGCCCGGCCATCAGATGGGCCGCCCCTGATCAAGATCCAGCGTGGCCTTTCTTGTGGTTTCCTGAAAGGGGGTCCTCAGGTCCCTTCCTGCACATGTTTTCAGGGACCAGACCCAGGCGTGGGCCCAGTACAGTCCCAGGGTCCTTCGCTTTGCCTTAGAGGAGCCCAGGCGTGACTCAACACAACAGGAACGATCCCAGATGAGAGCTGGTGAGCCCAGGTAAAGTGATGCTAAAGAGGGGCTCTGCCTCGCCAGTCAGTGCATCTCGACCCAGTTCTGAGGAAGAGTTTTCGTTCTGGGGCTGGACACTTCCAGCTACTTGGCCACTTGTGATAGGGATGGGCACTGAAAGGCTGAGGGGACACCTGTCCAGCTCGGAAGCAGGCAAAGCTTGTTGGGACCCAGAGCATGAGGCAGTTTTCCAAGCAAATAAAGGGGAGGACTTTTTGCAAGCAGAAAGTACAGGAGGCCATTGCAGTGAGCAGTTGTCATGCCTAGTGAACAAGCCTGAGGACTGGACTAGTGGGGTCCATAAAGAGCTGAAAGGGGACGACAAATGACATTTCAGCTGGGGACAGAGTAAAATGAATGAATAGGTTCATGTTCATAAGTACACGGCACCAATTTCTTATTCAAACCCCCCTACAATCCTATAAGCTGAGCCTTGTCCTCAGTTTTTACATGAAAAAAAAAAGAAAGCAAGCTCAAAAAGATAAACAGTTTCCCCTGAGGTCACCCATGTGCTAGCCTGGGCTCTGGAACTATTGTTTGTACTAAATTATGTTGTCTGTGCAAGGAAAACAAAACTATCTACAAGTGGCATTTGTTCCCCGAAGGACTAGAATGAGCAACATGGAGGGGGTGATGTTAACCTCACCTGTCAGCAGCTGTCACAGGGACCTCAGTGTCATCAAGGACCAACTGAATGTGTCTAACATTGACCAGGTTGCTAGACACCTGAGGTGAGGCCTAGGGGCACTTGAGTGTGTGTAGACTCGGCAAGAACACGGGAGGACCTTAAGGGGCTGGGACTGCCTGAAAGGGAGTGTACATGTAGGTAAGATGTATGTGCGTGCGTGCGTGCATGCGTGCGTGCGTGCGTGTGTGTGTGTGTGTGTGTGTGTGTGTGTGTGTGTGTGTGTGTGTGTTTGTAATACCAATAAGCAGCCAAGCACAGACCAGAAGGGATGAGAGCCTTAGGCACAAGAGGAGCCAAGGGAGGGTTATAAGCAGGCTGTGATGGGGGCTAATAGAAGCAGGAGTCACCACAGACTCAGTGCCAGAGTGCAGATACTGAGGTGACCACAAATGGCTATGGCCAGGCAGTAAAAGAACAATGTGGCCTCAGAATGGAGGGCTGCTGTGGCTCCTGGTGATTCTGGAGGTTGGGCCCATGTGATGGCGAGGTCCTCACTGATTCTGGCTGTTGATGCTCCTGTCTAGAAGCCTCCTGGAGGAGGAGTGTCACATGTTGCAGAGAGAGGTCTCTGACCTGCAGGTGAGCACATCCCCCAGGTTTTCTGCTTAGCAGGGATCACATCTCTGTGTGTGTGAGCCCTACACCCCTTCCCCGTGTTTCAGAGGACAACATGGTCAGCACTTGTAGACTAACCCACTTGACAGCCTCAGTCTCTGCCCCCCACACACACACTTAGTGAGCGCATGTCCAACTGCCATCTTGCTAAACCTGGCTTCCCACAGGCTGTGCACTCATGGTCAGACTGCTGCATGGCCTGGATCCTCCTGAGCCTTACACTAGGACTCTTGGTCTCACCTAGGCAAGGTCCTTGAACTGTATCTCTCCACAGCACTGTCTGGAAATAGAGCAGATGCAGGCTTGCCAGCCCTCCAAGGCCACCCCAGAACCCACCCTGGCAGGTAAGGATCCCAGGCAAGCCCCCAGAATCCACTGCCCCCACCTTTCCCCATACTGCATATACTCTAGAAGGGCCAGGTGCCCTTTCAACTGTGCCCTTCCTCAGAGATAAAGGAACAGAAGGCAGTCATGGAACAGGAGCTACAGGCCTCTCTGGGACCCTCCTGTGTCTCTGGCAAGCACAGGTACACCAAAGCACAGGGCGGGCAGGGTAGCGTGAAGGGTCAGGTCATGGTCATCTTATAGTCACCCATCCTGTGCAGGCAGAAGCCCCTGAGGTCTATTCCAGGCCTCAGACCCTTTCCTTGTCTCCATGGCTATATGCCCACACCTCCTTCGGAGCGCTGCCCCAACCCTCAAGGTCAGGCAAGCGCCCACCGCTGGGGACGGCAGCTTCGCTACAGCTATTGGGAAGAGCCAACTTTCACATCAGTGTCCGGTGCAGCGTCCCAGGCTCCAACCTGAAGGGCTGGTCACAAAACGGGCTTCTGCTGTAACTCGCCCATCTCTTTTACCTCCAGCTGCTATACATAGCTCTGCCAGTTTCTGCTTCCTTCCTGGATGAGCTAACATAGTCCCTGCAAAGCTGTGTCCCTGTCCCACCCCGTGCCGGGTCACTAGTATCTAGGGCTGAGTGGCAGGACACTTGTTCTAGCCATCAAAGCCGTCGGCCCCTTTCCTCCACTCAGGCCTCCACAGAGGCTTGGCAAACAGAGGTCCCGTTCCCAGCCTGACTTTTGTCCCCGAGGGACCCAGACAAAGCACAGCAGCGGCTCAGAGACAGGAATAGAAATTTCATTAAAATCTATGGACTTTAAAACCCTAGTGGTGCACAGTGGGCAGTGGCGGGCGGCACACCGTTATTGCTACAGAGGATTAGAGGTGGCTTGGCCAGGGCTGTCACTGCAGTGAGCACGGAGTATGGACAGACAGACACTGCAGGGGTTGGGAGAAGGAACTCTGACTGCAGAGAGGGACAGGCACATGGACTGGGGCCATTTGGCACACTGAACAGGGGTAGCACATCTGGGAAGACTGGGCCTTCAGCCTGGTGGAGGGTAGACAAGGGGATGTCGTGCAGGGTCC
Source organism: Sigmodon hispidus (assembly GCA_004025045.1). Taxonomy (NCBI): domain Eukaryota; kingdom Metazoa; phylum Chordata; class Mammalia; order Rodentia; family Cricetidae; genus Sigmodon; species Sigmodon hispidus. The sequence goes on from PVIH01001180.1 coordinate 79,619, forward strand.
CCTTCCCCAGGGCTCCAGGTCAGTAGCCCCTCTCTTTTCCTCCATTAAGTGCTTTGGGCAGGCTGCTGGGTCACAGCCTCAGCTGGCTGGGCCTGACAACCAGAGCTGGGGGACAGAGGGCGGAGGCCCTGGAGCAGACAAGTGAGGTTCAGGCAGGCCTGGAAGACAGACTGGACCCAAGGCTGGGGCAAAGGGTGGCAACCACAGATGATACCATTTTTACAAAAATAATTACACAAATAAACAGGGCTGGGTGATACGGTCTAAGTAACACTGTGAGCCCGTAGCCCCTCGCCTTGTCCAGAGCAGGAAGATACAGGTTTGCCTGGGCAGAGGCTGCAGTCAGGAACACTGGTCATGAGGCCGGAGGGCAACAAATGGGACGTGGAACCAGAACCTCTTACCTCCTAGTCAACAGCTCAGGGCAGAGGATGAGGGTATCAGAGGCCACATGAAGCCTGGCAGGCCTTTGAGGACCTGGCCTGAGAACTCCAAAGTGCTTTGGACCCCCCCATCCCCACAGCAATCCCATTGCTTTCCTACACCCAACTGCTGTCTTGGCATCCAAAGGACATGTAAACACTGGGGACAGGAGCACAGATGTCTGCACTAGCAGTGGTGGCCAAGGTGACAGCAGCTGTCCTGGCCAGGGCATGATGGGGCAGGCGGTCACACCTGTCCACTGCCTCCCCAGTCTCTGTGGTGGGAGCAAGGGTCGGGTGGGGCCTCTCCCCTTGCAACAACTGTGCTCATATCCGGGAGTCCTGGAGGCGGCTGGAGCCATTACTGCCCACAATGGGGATCTGGGCCTTGTCCGGGTGCAGTGGCTGGACCTCAAACCCATCTTCAGGAGAAGGGACTGTGATGGGGGCATAGCGCCCAGTCCGATGCTCCAGGAGGGCAGGGCCCCAGTCTCTGCTTGGCTTCGTGGCATTTTTCAAACGCTGCAGGCAGAGGGCGCAGGGAAAGAATGAGTCAGAAGAGAACCCTTAAACCAGAAGCGGCCCACTTAGCCAGGCTGCAGGGCCCTCTTCACTCTCACCTGAAGAAGTGTGTCCCCATCTGTGCGGCAGAGCTGGAAGAGCGCGTACAATGGGATGCAGATGACAGAGGACAAAGCCATGAGGAAACCGATGGCCACAGCCCAGCCTGGGTACTGGTAGTGGTTGTAGGTAATCGGCCGGTATTGGATCACCGTGAAGATGAGGATAAACTGTGCAGGGTAGAGATGGGATGTGTGAGGCTGGCCAGAGCCTCTCCTGGACCCCAGGTTTGCCCTCCCCGCAGTAAATCCTTCCTCCCCAGATCCCCAAGGCAGTCAGTGGTGATCTGGTCAGGGCACAGGCAACCTGTCAACACCTGAGTCAAAGAAGCAGGAAGAACCCACTGCTCAGGGAGTGGTCGGGCATGTGGGCGCCATAAAAGGAAAGAGGTGTTTTTGCCAGAGTCCTGAATTGGCGAAGAACGCGCAAACTGCTACCCCTACCTCTGGAAAGCAGCCGCGGCTTCTCTCTGCTCTGTACTGCCTATTGAGATAAGGATCAATCCCTGGCCTTAGGCTTTAACTCTGCCAGGGGACCTGTTATCTTGCTGGCCACATCATCCCCTGCCTCAGGTGCCCTCCACACCCAGCATTTCTTCCTGTCTTCATTCATTCTGCAGACACATCCTCAGCATTCCTGTCAATCCCTGAGCCCATGCCACCTCTTTCAGGAAGCCTTTCTGGATTTTCTTCCTCCTGAAAGCCTTCTCCATGGCATTTCCTCAGAGCTGCCCTGCTTCCCATTTCCCATATTTCTGTGAGCACCAGGATGGCCCTAACTCTGGATCTAAGGTGCCTTGCACAATCTCATTCATCTATTTGAGGTAATTTGCACAAGGAAGTGTGAGGGATTAGGGAGGGGGTTGAAGAGCAGGCCAGGCCAGGTCTTGCCTTGCTATGGTTGTAGTAATGGTGACATTCAGCCTGGAGAGTACCCAGAGGCTAAGAACACTAAATGTCAGATAGTAGACTGACTGCAGAGTCTTTGGAACGAGGTGGACCGGCCCAGAAGTGAGGTCCGTGGCTCGTGCAAGCAAAGATTTAAAAGAGACAGACCTGGCCAGGTAGCTTGTAGGCCACACCCAGATGGCCCTGTAGGACTCAGCGGGGCCTCTTAGCCTTCAGGGGCATCCTGGAGCTCAGGCTCCTCTACCTTCCCCACACCGAACCAAGGACACCCTTCTTGCAGCACGGCTGATCTAGCAGGGCCTGGTGTGTGTGTTTATTGTGGCTGGTTTGTTGTCTTTTGTTTTTGAGATGTGGTCTCACTGGGTCACTCTGACTAATCTAAAACTCTGTGTAGACCAGGCTAGCCTCAAATTCAGGTACCGTCTGCCTCTTGCCTCCCTGGAGTTAAAGGCAAGTGCTGCCAGTAGGTACATCTTAGCCTGATGTATGTGAGGACAAATTCCTTCACTGGACTTATAGAAGGCTGAGGTTAAGATGCTCATAGGTACATAAAGCCCCAAAGAGAACATGATTATGTCTGTACAGCCTGGATTCCTTTCCTCACCTTAAGGTGGCTTTCCAGGCATCGCCTACTTCCCTCTCTCTGGAGGACCCACAGGATCCTAGGTAATAAGTGGGTGTGTCCTGGTCCAATGCCCCAACCCCCCGAGGGCTTGGTGCTAGCCGAGGTTTTAGCCCTCTGGCCTCTCAGGCTTGAAAGGAGATTTCCGTTCCTCCTGTTTCAGTGCTGGGCCTGTGGCCAAAACTGTTGCCTCTGCCAGGCCCAAGAACATCTCACACCCCATGTGGTGGAAGCCTCAGTCCTCCAGGGGCCTCTTTTCAGAAATATGAGCCAGTGTGGAAGTCTGATACAGAGCTCTCCATTATTCTGAGGAATTGTGGAGGACACAGGTAACGAGCCCTCTGACACTCTACACAGTGATCGAGTGGACACTCTGACCCTCTTATATAGTGACTACTGTGCCATCAGCCCCTCCCCCTTCTCACCTCAAACAAGCCACAAAATGAGCCAAGTTTTAGCCCCAGGCCATTCCTGCATGGTTTGGGTTAGGGTTAGGGTTAGAGTTCCTGCCCTTATTGTGTGGCAGGGGGTCTGTTTGACATCCCTGTGCCCTAGGTTCCTTATCTGTTGGGGGAAGATAATAGCAGCTCAGGGAGGTGTTGAGGGAGTTAACATGAAGGAAGGGCCTGGATCCTGGCCCTGCAGAGAGCCTTTCCACCAATGCAGCACTCAGATCAGTGTTCCTGGAAATGAAGATGCTCCCTCCAGAGCCAGGCAACTTCCCAGCCTTGGAGGCTCAGAGCTGAGCTGACTCCTTGCCATGCACCAACAGGTTCCTGGGCTGCCCAGGAATGCTGCCACATTCCCATGTATCTGCCATCTGCCTCCCTGCTTGGGAGCAGCCTCCATGAGAGTCTGGGGTAAGAGCAATGAGCCGAAGCCCCTTGGAGGCAGCTGGGCAGCAGTGCCAGGGAGTGAGGCTCTGGGCCTGAGTATCAGCTTCAGTCAGAGGGCTCCGTATCCCCTTCCTAACCCAGGGCTGGGGCCTGGCGCCTCCAGGTGTGCACACATCTGACCATCCGGCCCTCTCAGATACCCAAAGCCAGAGCTGTAAGGGAGAGTCTGCTGTTTTCCTGCTATCCATCTGCTGGTCCCCAAGAGGACACTTGGCCAAGGGGCAGCAGGAACGGGGAAGGCCCCTGAGGAACTCACAAAGATGATAGCAGGAGAGACAAAGCGCCAACAGATCTGGAAGAAGAGAGGCGGTGGAAACCCCAGCATCATCTGGATGTCCTGGAAGTAGTTCCGGTGCCCTGGAGAGATGAGGGTGGGGGTGTGAGCAGCCTAGCACGACAGAGTGGGTCAGTCAGACACTGAGTCACTCAAGGCCATGCAAGGGTGGGCGCTTACCATAGATGTACATGATGGACACACACATGATGCAGGAAATGACAACCAAGGAGAAACTGGCTGCATAATTGTCCATCAGCAGCAACCAATAGATGCCTGCCTGTGAGCCAGTGGGCAGATGAGTCAGGGTACCACAGACCAAACTACCTACCGCTCCCCAAGTGCAACCCCACATTACCCCTTACATCTCCATTCTTACCTGGCTGGTAAGGGGGATGCCCAGCAAGAAGCCAGCTACTGCCACACCCAAGGTCACATAGGTCTTTTTCTGCAGAATCCATTCATTCCCCACCTCATCCACAATGGCAGTGACTAGGGTCTCTAAGAGGCAGAACTGTGGGCACAGCCATCAGAACAGGGACCTGCTCTCTGCTCCAGTTCCTCCTGCCCAAGCTGCCCACCCAACACACACACACACACACACACACACACACACACACACACACACACACACGCACGGCACACATGTGTCATACCTGAGTTCCCAGCCCCAGCAAGATGAGCATGAAGAAAAAGAGTAGGGACCAGAGCGGGGAGATGGGAAGAAGTGTGAGGGCCTCAGGGTAAGCTACAAAAGCTAGCCCAGGGCCATGGTCTGCCACTCGGGACACATCCACACCCAGGTGGTTGGCCATGAAGCCCAGGATAGAGAAAATGACGAAGCCAGCATAGACGCTGGTAGCGCAGTTGGTGATGCTGATGATAACGCTGTCCCTGAGAGGGAGGAAAACAGGACCGTTTAGGAGACCCAGCTCGCTTCCCTTTTCCCAGTTTGGGCCAAGAAAAGGAGACGGGGTATTCTAAAAACACACGTGTCCCTAACTCCTTTTCCTGTCCACTCCAGGGTACCTGACCCCTCGTCCACCCATCTTCCTCTGGGGCCAATGCTTTACTATCTTTCCATGACCCACTTGAGGTATAGGATTCTCAAGGTCATGAGGACAAGAGGCTCCTGGTCGGCAGCAGACTGCACCGGAGTCCAGGATCCAGGGTCAGACTGTGGAGGCCTCAGAAAGCGGGGAAGCCTCCAGGCTGGCAGAGGGCACTCACCGGTAGCAGTTGTTGTGGAACTTATTATAGGATGCCATAGTGATGAGGCCACCCCACGCACAACCCAGGGAATAGAAGATTTGAGAGGCAGCATCCCCCCACACCTGCGGAGAGGATGGCCAGTGAGCCACCAGAGTCAGATGCCCAGCCATCACTTGCTCTCTTCCCCAGTCCCTGCGGGACCAACCCCCACATCCCACCTTGGCCTCCAGGATCTTGTCCCACTGTGGGGTCAGGTAGTACATGATACCCGTGAAGGCTCCTTCCAGGGTCACACCACGAACAAACAGAATGGTCAGCACCACATAGGGGAACGTGGCCGTGAAGTACACCACCTGAAACAAGACAGGCTCCGTGGATTCCTCTAGAACCCTTTCCGACCCTTCTTTTGGCTCTGCCTCCCATCACTATAGGCTTTGGTCTCTCTTCCTCTCCCGCGGCTCCTCCTCACCCCTCCCTTAGGTTCCCACTAAGGAGAGACAAGGTGGGTGGGAGGGTGCAAACCCTGCCTGGGGAAGGTACTTGCTTTCCCTGAAGACTTGACTCCTCGGATGAGGCAGAGGAAGACGACCACCCAGGAAACGCCGAGGCAGCCTAGGAGGGGAAGCCGGACCTCCCCAAAGTTGCCGATGTCATCAGACAGCTTCAGCACATACAGCCTGGGGAGAGAGGGAAAGTGACCGACACAGAGGACTATGCTCTGCTCCCAGCAACCGAGCCTCATCATCTATGCCCCACACTGCAAGCGCCTAGAAGCTTCTAAGAGAACAGGGACTGCTTTGGGAACCCCGGCCCTCTGTCCTGGGACCCCAAGGGCTTCGAGAGGTCAAGTTTGAGCTAGCCTCTTCTCCTGGGGCAGGGGTTGACTCCCAGTCTCTGCTTGGGCCCACCCTGTGCTCTCCATACTTTAGGAATGTCCTTTCATTCTATCAGGAGCACCTCCTCCAGGAAGCCTTCCGAGAGGTATACTAACAGTCTGCTCCAGCTCTGGTGGGTGGAGCCGGCAGAGCGGTGACGTCACCCTAACCCCTCCCATGTGGGTGTAGTTCCACCTGCAGCCCTATGCCAGGCAGGCTGTGCTCTTTTGGTCAATCACATACTTAATATTCCAGGTCCTGGACTTGGACAGGGGGCTTCTTCCTGGCCCTTTGGGAACAGGGTAGAGGATGGCAAACCGAACTGTTATGAGTGGGAAGGGCACCGCAGAGTAGGTGGGGCGGGGGAGGGGAGTCTCACCTAGAGGGAGAGTCAAGTCACCTAAAGGGACAAGGTTGGAATTATGGCGTGAGAATGTGGGTGAGCGGGATGGAGGAAAGAGCAGGTCTGTAACAAGACGGGGCCAGGAGCTAGCATGGCCAGCCTGGGCATGCTGGTTAGCTCAGAAAGGCTGGAGCAGAGCAGAAGGGAAGAAACAGAGAGCAGAGGGTGGCGGGCAGGAAGGGTCTCCTGGTAAGCAGTAGTGAAAGCAAGGCTGAAGAATTCCAGTGGGAGACCTTTGAGGCCTTGCACTGGCTCCAGAAACCCTGACACGGGCCTCTCAGATCCACTGGACGGGCCTCTCAGATCCACTGGCTCTGGCCTTGCCATTTCTCTGATCTCACCTCCTTCACCCTCACCTTTGCTCACAGATTTAGCTGCACTGGACTTGGCTTTTCTCAAACATGTCAACATGCCCCGACCCCAAGACCTTTGTAAATGCTACTGTCTGAATGAAGTAGCTTCTCAGCCTCCGCGCCCCCGCCAAACACACACACCAGAGATCTGTGTGTACATAAGGCCCTCTGCTACCTCGACATCTTCACAATGTGAACAAGATGGTGTGTTTTACACTATATCCCTGTCTAGGATATAGCTGGCCTTGTCTGTGTGACCTCACTTCCTCTGGTCTTTATTCAGATGGCCACTTCTCAGACAGGTCTTCTTGACTCTGTAACTTAAGATGCAGTTTTCTCCCTAGCCCAGCATACCCTACCCTACTGCGTTCCTCAGCAGCACACACATCCTTCTCTCATTCTGTTTATTTTGCTGCTCATAGTCTGTTTGTATTATATGAGACAGGGTCTCATGTCACTCAGGCTGGTCTTGAACTCACTCCCTAGTTGAGGATGACCTTGAACTTACGATCCTACTGCCTCCTCCTCTTGAATGCTGGGATTGCCAGGTTTTATGTGGTGTTGAGGATTAAACCAAAGGCTCCATTTGTGCAAGGAAGGTGTACTACCAACTGAGCCTTCCCTCAACTGGCTTTCATCCTCTGTGATGGTGGGAATTCTCCTTCACTTTGTTCATGGCCTGACATCTCTAGTGCCTGGCACTGACAGATAATCAACTATCTGACCTTGAGTGAATGAACACTCCTGGCTAGAGAAGGAAGGAAGCAATGGCAACACCTTGAGTCTCTGCTTCCTCATCACGGCACAGGTCGCTTTAGATGGTCAGCAGTGCTCCCCTTGGAGGCTGCTTCCCCACCCACACCTCCCCAGCATCCTCAGCTATGACCACATCAGCTCTCAAACCTAAAACAGACACTTTGAGTATCTTGGGATGCGATATGATTCTGGATCTTCTGACAATGCTGTCAGAGCTGGACCTTCTACTGCCTCCCTTTGCCTGTTTACTTCCCAGGACACCCTTCACAGCCTGGCCTGCAGACGGGCTATCTGACCCCTCCTCCCTCTGCCTAAGTCTCCCGACTGTCTCTACACCAGTATCTGAGACTGGAATGACCCTCTCTCTCCTAGCTCAGCCATACAAGAATCAGCTGTGCAAATCAGCAGCCATGAGACACAGAAGCTCCAGGTCCCTTTGACCGATGTCTTCTGCCTTCACCCCCTTCATAGCTCACATTTAGAAAACAATTTTGTCGGGCCATCGAGTTACACAGACAAGGCCATTCATAGCTGAAGGCAATGGACTGGGGCTCCTGACACCCAGCCTGTCGGGTGTTCCTATGGAAGACTGCAGTGCCCAAAAGGTGAGTCCGTCAGGATAACCACAGGCTCCAGCCACTTCTACTGAGTCACTTTTTCTCAAGAGTCAACATTCAACTCAAGAAACCCTTTTTTATTTAAAGGATTAAAAAAAAAAAAAAAAAACCTTTGCCTAATTACACATGCTAAAATGGCAGTATTTGATGTTATTTTTATTGCACAAGTGTGGCATTACTGTACTGGGAACACAGCATTTAGATGGCAGCCTGGGTACCAAGGAATGGATCCTAGCTTTATTTTAGGTTGTAGTGTATTTAGTTCTTTGTTTGGCTTCGGACCATGTGCTTTTGAGATCAAACAACCTCAAAGCATTTTGGGGTGCAAATTATTTTTTTTTTAAAAAAAAAAAAAACTTTATTTATTTGCCTTGGTGTTTGCCTGGAACTGGAACTACAGACAGTTGTTAGCTGCCACGTGGGTGCTGGGAATCGAACCCGGGTCCTCTGGAAGAGCAGACGGTGCTCTTAACCGCTGAGCCATCTCTCCAGCCCCAGGATGCAACTTATTTATAAGTTAGCTTTTGGCATATGACCTCTCAGGAATTATTCTGCCTTCCCCACCACCTCCACCCTGTTTTCTGTCTCTTTTGAGACTAGGTCCACTAGGTAGCATAGGTTGTTTTTAAAACTATGATCCTCCTGCTTCAGGCTCCCAGCTGCTGGGGTCACAGGTGTGTCACCACCCTCAGTTCTTTGCTTCTCGACATCTGGATATCAGTGAGACCCTGTCTCCAAAAAAAGCCAATACCTCTAATCTCAGCCAGAGGTAGGAGGCTTTCTGTGAATTCTACATAGGGAGTTCAAGCCAGGGCTATACAAAACACACACACACACACACACACACACACACACACACACACACACAAAAAAAAAAAAACCCAAACTCTAGATGCAGAGATCTCATTTCCTTGGCAGATAGTAACTGACTTGAGAAGAGAGACCCCCCTTCCAGTTCCTCACAGGTGCACTGGACACTTGCTACTGACCGCTGGGATTTATGCCACATTATCATATTTCACCTCTGCAACAATGAGGGAAGAATTCTATCCACCAAGATTTGAGGCGTGAACGCTCAAACTCAGGGAGGTTTGGTGACTTCCCATGAACACACAGTGAGACAGGATTTGAGATGTCAGCATGACATGACATTGGCATGAGGCACTGGAGTGGGGGAGGGTGAAGCTGGGATCAGAGTGTACTCTGTGTCAGGTGCTGGCTCGCCACAGTGGCTCTGGAGCTCAGAAAGCCTTGTCATGAGCCATGGGCTTAGGGTTTGGAAAGAGTTCTAGAGCAGCACACAAGAGTATAAAGTAAGTCGGGGGTGGGGGGGTGGGGGGTGGGGGGAGTCAGAAACCCGCCCTTCCAGATGCTCTTACTGTTAAAGGCATTGGTTCACTTGTTGTTTTTTTTTAGGTGCTAGAGATCAAAGCAGGCACCTCCTCACATGTTCTAGACAAGCTCTGTCACTGAGCTACATCCCAGCCTCCCTCTCTTTGGGCCCACTGATTTCATTCATAAAATGATAACTTCATCATGGCACCTTTCCAAAGGCTCCCTTAGGACTAAGAACACTGGTGCTGCTGGTCTAGGTTTAGACAACAGAGCCAGGGTGGGTCTGGAGCACTCAGCCCAGCCACCTCCAGAGCTGTCTGGCTCCTTAACCTTGGGTGTCAGTCTCTAAATCTAAAAACGGAGCTAGTAAAACTTATTAGAGATAATGGGCTGGCACAATAGGTAATAACTACCCCCTACTGTCCTTTCATCAGTGAGGCCTGGGCAGCTAGCTCTATTCGCCTCTAGAACTCAGGAAGCCAACACAGAACCTCCCACATGCTAGCCAAATGTTCTGCCACTGAACATATACCCACCCACCCACTCACCCGCTCCTTCCAACCATTGCTCTCTTAAGGACCATTTTGGAGACAGACCTGTTGATGCTGGCCTTTGATCCTAGCTACTCTAGAGTTTGGGCAGCAGAATCACAAGTTCACGGACAACCTGGGCAACTTAGTGAGACCTTGTCTCAAAGTGAGAAAATAAATAAATAAATAAAAAGGCTAGGGATACAGCTGGGGGTTAAGGCACTCGCCTAGCTCTCAGGAGGGTGGATGTGGGGCAGTGTTCAATCATCACTGTACCAGACTTTCCAGGAGGTGGCAGCAGGGAGCCGTTAGGGTTAGAGACTGAGTGGGTTAGGTAGGCCCCGCCCAGCCCCCGTTGGGAAGCAGAGCCCAGCTGTCCTCTCCTCTCCGTGTGCTTCCCCAGGCAGATTCTCTGAGAGCTATTCTGCACTGACTTCACTGGCTAGGGTCTCCAGAGCTTTACTCCCGAGGCCAGCCACGCTGTAGCATCTGCTTGAGGTGATGAGGGTAGGCAGGGTTTGTGCTTAGGGGAGCTCAAGGGAAATTCAGCAAGCTGCCCAGTGCACAGAATCCTCTGACTGGATGTGAGCTCTGTCTTCTTCTCTCTCCCGTCTCTTTGAAGCTGGCCTGTCCCATGGCTGTTCTGCGGAGACTGCTCTTTCAGGACTGGACTGGGACCCACTGCAGCTTCAGTATGCTTGGGGTCTTGTTCACCTCCCCTTTGGCCTCCATCACACAACAGAGAAAGCGTCAAGCTTTTAGGCTGCCATGGAAGTCGGTCCATGTGATGGGTTGCAGGCCCTTCTTGTCTCTTGTCTCACTGTCCCACTTGTCGCTAGTCTGCTTCAGTTTGCCTCCTCCCGGCCTCTGCTCACCTGTGCACATCCCTCCTAAGTCCTCTGCTTCTCTCTCTCCCATTTCTGGGGACACCTCCTTTTATCCCCATCTCACAGACTGGATTTCTTGGGGCAGAGGCTCAGACCATTTTACACCTGCCACGAGTACACAGGGCCTTTAGAGCAGATGGCCCAGAAGTTTGCAGAATGACAAGAAGACGACGCCTACCTCCCACATCCAAAGACCCTTAGTAAAACATAGGAAGAATGCCCTCCTGTGCCTCTATCTGCCAGCTGGGACAAGGTGATCCTGACACCTCCAGCAGCAGCCACCCTTCAGCGGGCCCAGGGACACTAATCTCTTTGTCACTTCTGGACAGAATGGGTCTGGCTGGCCTGGCATCCCTGGCCTAACAGATGTCCATAGCTCCTTTTGTTCTACAGTATGAAGGAGAAGCTCAATTCTTGTTGGTTCTCTATCAACACAGTGCCCCTTCTAGGCCACCTCAAAGCCCACAAGATCCTTCCATCCATAGCTTCTCAATAGAGTAGGCTCCCCACAGCTTTAAGAGTAAACTCTGGTCCTTTGGGAGCCTTGCTCATACCATTCTCCCTAGCATGCTACCCCCCGCCTTATCCTGACTAGCCTCTGGAGACTTAAGATTTCCAGAGTGCACCACACACCCACACTCACACCCACACACACACATACATACACACACACACACACATACACACGCACACTGTAAGGATTCCCAGTTCACCTTCAAGTCTTCCATGGTCCTCTGAACATCTGCCATTTTACCCATCTCAACCCCCTGGGCAGTGGGCACTGGTTCAGATGATCCAGGTATGGCTGCCTGATGGGGACGGGGAGAGCCGGGGGCTGCTAAGGGGTCCCCTGATCCTGTGTCTACCAGGATCCTCACCTCCAGTACTCCTCACTGGGGCTGGTCCTTTGCAGGGTATAGTTGAATAGGTGAGAGAGATTGCCAGACAGGGCAGTGGGCCTGGAGCCATTGGTGAGGTTGGTAGCATCCAGCACACCAGCACAGTCAGGTGTGTTCCAGGGGTTATTGCAGTAAGCCCAGGGCAGCACGTGCGTCATGGATGAGAAGAAGTAGTAGAAGGCGATGCAGATGACCACATTGTAGTAGATGCCGATGTATGTAGACACCACCATCATGCCATAGCCCACACCTGGAGGAGAAGCACAGGAAGCATTCTTATCTGGCTAAAGGCTGACAGTTCCCAAAGGCCCAAGGGGCAGTCTTGAATGGAGAGTTATAGAAGGGAAGTTTCCAGCCTTGATGAGTTAGCAGAGGGAAGAAGTTCTGTGTATATACATGGTGGGAGGGAAAGACAGGGGCCAAGCAAATATGAATCCCAGCATGTGCCAACAACCTTGGCCATTGATATCAGTCTTGGGACAGCACTGATGCTCCACGGGGGATATTCATGTTTGTACAGATGGACAAGCTGGCCTCTGCCTGAGTGTGTGGGTGTGCGCGAGTGTGTGGGTGTGCGCGCGCACGCGTGTGTGTGTGTGTGTGTGTGTGTGTGTGTGTGTGTGTGTGTGTGTGTAGTATGTGTGGGGGGTAAGGTGTGTGTGAGTGATGTGTGGGGGTGGTATATATGTTTGTGCGGGTGTGTTGTGTGTATGTAGGGAGTGTGTTGTGTGTATGTACACATACATGCATGTATGAGCACATGCACATACATGCATGTACACACTCCACCAGGACCTCACCTTTAAACATGGGGCTGATCCTCCAGACCCCGAGGCAGCCCTGACTTGCAAATTGGCCAAAGGAGAGCTCCATGAAGAAGAGTGGGATCCCGCAGAAGATCAACATGATGAAGTACGGGAACATGAAGGCACCTGGCACGCAGGGAGAGACCACTTAGAGTGGGCCTTGGCCAATGCCTCCCCAAGTCTCCTCCTCAGAGTAAACCCTCTGTGCCTCGCTAGCTCTGCATCAGGAGGTGCACTGAGCATCAGGAGGGCCACTCCCCACAGCCTGGCTTTGAAACTGACAGAGGCTCCCAGGAACTCTGCTCTGGAGAAAAAAATCCAGCCCCCAAACTGACGGTTTAACCAAATGATTTCACACACACACACACACACACACACACACACACACACATCACTGGGATCCTTAAATATCTCTGTACCATCTGGGGCTGGGGGCTGGAGAAACACTGGGAGCTGAGACAGGGAACCCAGGAAATTCAAGTCTTTTCTATATTTCGCCTAGCATTCAAGGAGCAGTCTGGCAGGACCAGGCTGCCTGAGGGTGGTCTGCACTTTAGATAAAATGTGCCTAAGCCAAGGATGGCCAACCAGGGCGAGAGGTCAGCTTCTTCCTGGAGTGGTATATCTGTGCCAGGGAGACAGTGGCCCAAGCCCTGGTGGGTGGGCTCTACCCAAGTGGGTGGTCCCTGCCCTGTGCCCACTGGGTACCTCCCCCGTTGCGATAGCAGAGGTATGGGAAGCGCCAGACATTGCCCAGGCCCACGGCATAGCCCACGCTCGTCAGTACAAACTCGATCTGGTTGCCCCAGTTGCCCCGTGTGAGGTTCTGGTCCTTCTTGGTGGCCTCGCTGGGCACAGCACCATTCTGTGGGGACAGGAAAGAAACTACCATCAGTAAGGTATTTATGCCCCATGTTTGACCCTCTGAGTCTCTCCCAGTGGTTTTCTTTGGACTGCTATGTCACCCTGCCATAGACCCTCGGGCTCCCTCTCTGCTGGCAGGAGAGGCAGGCCTGGCACAAGAGAGGTAGAGCTGCCGGATGGTGCCCAGCCCTTGGCACTCTGTGTCAGGTATACCAGCCCACCTGAGGAAGCGTTAACAGCAGGAAAGGGAACACCGAGGAAGGGGTCTGAGCCAAGAGCCCCTAACCCCTCTAATACCTTGCCTTTCCTCTCAGGCTAAGGACCTAAGAGCAGCTGAGCCTCATACCAAGCAGCCTAGTCAAGCTGGACACAAAGAGGCCTGTGTCCAGACAGCTACCCCCCACCCGCCGCCTACCACATCACCAGGCTAAGCACGCTGCCCATGGGCAGTTGGTGGCTAGACTGCTCCCTAGGAAAGACTTCTTCCTGGGGGCACAGGTTGAGCAGGGGATGGTCCAGCTAGGCTTGGCCTGATCGGAGCAGGACATGGTGGAGCTCAGGGTTCTGTGGAAACTAACTTCTCCTGCTGGTGCTGCTATGAATCGGGATAGGAGACCTAAGTTGTAGGCACTATGCCAAACTCTGGGGACAGATTCTGCTGGAGGAAACAGAGGTGGCTCCAGAGAAGGGTCTTGTGGGGGAGGCACAAATGAATCCCTGATGGGTACCATGCCTGCCTGTGGGAAGCGCTGGGTGAGGCTGCCCAGGGTCCACTAAGGATGGGAAGTGTTGGGTGGGGCTGTCAGGGCCAACTTCAGATTAGAACAACCTCTAAAAGCCCCTCGGTGTGTGCCCTTTCTCCAGGCCACACTTCTCCTGGCCCATTCCTGCTATGAGTGAGAACCAACCATCTAAAACACAGATGGCAGGGCCTGAGAGTGTCATTAAGGAAATTTAAGGAGCTTTGGAGTCACCAACAGAGAAATATACAGAGGGCCTGTATGCTGACAACTTCCCAGATATGAGTTATGCCCCAGAGAAGGAGTTCCTCCAAAGGACACCTGGATCAAGGTTGGAACAGTGAGCCAAAGGACAGTCGCATGATGATGGCTGTTGTGTAAAAGTGACATCTTCAAGTTCAGCAACCACTTTGAGCAATGACTAGCAAGGGAGCCTGGCACGCTGACACACTATCAGACTCTGACATTGGCAGACCAACCTGAATGGCTCCATGAGGGTCCCAGCGCCTTTTGAAAAGGCCTGTGAGGAATGCAGATCTAGGGAGCACCCATGCCTGCTGGCGAGCACTGCTGGTGGAGAGGATTGTCCCATGTATCCAGTTCAGCTCGGACATTTTTCCTTCTCATCCTCAAAGGAGACTATAAGGCATTGCCAGAAATTAGGGGGGAAGATTCCTTCCTAGAGCACCCAGAGCAAACCAGCAGGCTGAGGGTATTTGTTTCATTAATTCATTAATTCATCCACTAATGTCAAGACTTACAGGTCTCCTACAGCATGCCAGGCAACAACTCAGTTGAAAACAAAACAGTCCTAGAAGATATCAGTGAAGAACACACAAGCCAGCCATGGTGGTACACATCTTTAATCCTAGCACTAGAGAGGCAGAGGCAGGAGGATCTCTGTGAGTTTGAGGCCAGCCTGGTCTGCCAAGGGAGTTCCAGGACAGCCAAGGAAGGCTGTTACACACGGAGAAATGCTGTCTCAAAAACCAAAACGAACAAATAAAAGACTATACATCATCCTATAAGCAACTTTAGTATGACCACAAAACGGACTTCCTCTAAGTCTTTAGAGTATGTGAAGACAAGAAGGGGAGGCAGGGTGAGGTCCAGGCAAGGCTTGCTGGTGAAGTGACATAGAGGCACACTGTGCTATGAGACATGATTGTACCAGCTTCAGTATGCTCTCTGTGACATGCCCCACTGAATCCTACATTACCACCTCTAGGGTACTTTCTTTGGGGCAGGTGTTTCTAGACCACAGAGCCAGGGAGGCCATGTTTTGAAGGGTATGGGGCCTGCTTGTGGTGATTTATCTGCACCCAAACAAACATCAGCCACATAGGGCTCTTATCTGTTGGCCCTACAATAACACTTTTATTCTGTCCTAGGCTTGTTTACTTAGGAGCACAATGCAGGACTGTGGCAGCTCCAGAGTCCATGGGTGGGGTCACAGGGCAGCAATTCCAGCTGTAAAAGTGACAACTGAGGATTCAAGATGCCCCCAAGGGCAGGAAAAGGGCAAAGCCCCCAAAAGACACCCATCTCTTCAAAACTAAAAGTTCAAAGCTTCTCTTCTGGCCCAAGGCCACGAGGATCACAACCCTGACCTCTCCACAAATACAGCAGGATCATATTTGAATACCTAAATTCTACTCTTTCCCTGGGGGACAAAAGAGGGGGGAATGGTAAAGCCCCCGGCCATGTGCCACAAGCTCCTTCAGTCAGTCCTCAAAAGCCAGGATGTAGCTAAGAGACAAACACCACTGAGCCCGTGTACCAGTGAGCCATGTGCTAACTGATTCAGCCAAGCACACAGTGTGGGAAGCTGGCGCCCCAGGATAGGGGCCAGACTGGAGCCTGTCACTAGGCACTGGTAAGAAGTTATTGATGAAATTAGGGCTGCCTGAAGACAGGGTGCCCTTCTCTAGTCCTCCCAATGGAATGGTGGTGCTGATGTGGGAATCTCACTCACTATTGGCCCTGACCTCCAGTCTGGGCAGATCTTAACTCAAGTGGCTAGATGAGCTAAGTCTTCAGCTGACAAGATATAGCCAACCCTTCTGTGGGGGCTTCTTACATGCTCCAAGTCTGTTCTTTGTCCAGCTCTCTTCTGGAGAGCCTTCCATGTCCCAGGCAGTCACTTTGGGAAGCCCCCACCCCCATGTGTGTGTGTGTGTGTGTGTGTGTGTGTGTGTGTGTGTGTGTTGGCACACATGTAAGCATGCACTTATTTGCTGTGGATTGAACTAGGGCATTGTAAATGCTCAGCAAACCCTTTACCATGAGGTAAGCCCAGCTCCATGTTTTCAGCATTGCCTAATTTCTTACCCTCCTGGCATCATCTTTTCTATTTTAAGACCCTTGTTTTTCTTGAGTTGCCTTGTCACTAATATTAACCATCTCATTGGCTCTGAGATGCCTACGAAAGAACCCCTTTGTGCTTACGATTTGACCCAGACTAGCTGCCTGGCTGCCTAAGAACTTGGACGGGCTGGGTTCCAGTCTTGTCCTGCCCACCACATGTCACCCTGGCTCCCCCTGGATGCCCGACCTCTCACCTGCTCACAGCTTTACTGGGGAATGAGACCACTGGAGCAGATTCCCCTGGTGATCTGGCACATGAGTTCCTCGGCTTCTCCTTCCTGTGTCCTGCCATCCCTCCCGGCAGGTCTCTGAGAGAGCACTCCCATGGCCTAAGTGGGTGGTTCTTTAGGAAAGGGTACCTTTGTGGGTACCTAAGCCCTCTCAGGCTTAGAAGAGTGGGGAAACCTAACTGCCACTATCTATACACGCACCCCTGTGCCCATGTCACACTGTCACTCTCCTCAAACTCTCTCTCACTTTCAGAGCTGGACATGAAGGCTCAAGATTTCATTCTCACACCAGGACTTCGATCTTTTTTTGATGAGCAACCCCCACACGCACTGTCTGCACCTGGCTGGCTGAGCCTCGCTGAGCCAAGTCACTTATGAAAGTCCTTCACATAGACCTATGCCCTGCTTATTTGCTGGACGAGTTAGGAGAATCAGGATCTCTCACTCTGCCCGGACTTGGCCAAGACAAGAAGTATGAGGTTTGGAACTAGGTATTCTAGAACCTGTCCCCTAGCAGCCCGGGGCAAGTTCCTTCTACCAGGGTATCTCATTGTCCCTATCTAGGAAACCATAGGACGGACTGGGTAGCTGCTGTGGCCTGATAGCCTGTAGCCTAGCAGCTTCCTCTGCTCTACCAGTGTTCCTTGGCTCTACCTCACCTGCCCCTCAGATATTTCTTTAAAATAAGAAAACCACCAACAAAAAAACTTAAACATTTTTCTTATTACTACAGTGTGTGTGTGAATGTGTGTGAGTGTGTATCTGCCACGGTGTGCATGTAGAGGTCAGAGGAAAATCAGTTCCTGAAAGTGAGATCCAGGGTCAAACCCAAGTCATCAGCAAGTACTTTTGGGTGCTGAGCAATCTCAGAGGTCCTAGCTCTCTCCACCTCCCACCAGCTTCTTGGTTTTTTTAGCTTTGGCTCTGTGGCCAGGTTAGCCTCAAACTCACAGTGAACTGGCCTTGGACGCTTGACTGTTAGGATTACAGGTATGAACCACCACACCTGGCTTTAAAACAAACAAAAACAAAGTGGGGTTTTCTGTGAAAACCCAGAATAGCGTCAGCAAACATCAGGCAGACCCAAGCCCTGATGTAATTCTAGCCAGCACAAGGCAGGAGCCCCTCACTTCCTCCTCATATGGACACACAAGCCCGGAACCCAAACAACATCACTTCTCTAGCTGGGGACTCCCACCCCCTCAGGTCAGTGCTCAGTGGATATTTTTGTGAATTGTGAACTCCCTCTGTCTGCCCTCCGTGGATATGGAAGAGCTCTGTAGCTGCCCTGGCAGGCTGGCCCCGCCGGGACCCAGCAGGCTTCTTGTTCGGGACTCTCTGGCCCCAGGGTTTGCTCAGGGGATGAAGTCTGTCCAAAACAAACTCAAGGAAGGAGAACAGGCAGGCAGGACCTCACATCTCAGACTGACTTGGAACCAAATCAGATCACAAGCAACTTCTTCAGAGGAGCCCCAGCAGGGAACCGAGGCAGGAAAGTTATTATAGTCCATGCTGCCTCAGGAGGCCCACAGCACCCCGGAGGGGTCCCCGCCCATGCTCTTGTGCTCTTGCAGGCTCTCCTGGCCTCAGGGAACAGAGTGTCTCCCAAGCAGCACCTGTGCGATTATAGAATTCCATCCTTCTAGGACAGCAAGTGGACCCAGAGATACTCAACCACACGCCTGATCTCTGACTTCAGGCACCAAGGTGTGAGACAGCCAGAGGCTGGAAAGATGAAGGAACCGAAATGGTAAAAACCTGGTCCATCCTGCGCGGTCCCCAGGGTTCTGAGTACCTTCTGCTTCAAGGATTGCTCAAAGCAATGCTAGGCTCCTCCCAGGGCCTGTTTTAGGCTCCTGCAGAGAGTCCAGGCCCTCATAAGGCAGGTAAGAGAGTCACGGATATACCTGGTGCTGGCTCATTACAGAGCCCTGATTGACAGAGAATGACCTGCCAATTTTGCAGTCAGCAGACAGAAAACTGGCACCCTACCCATGCCAGGCTCTGCTCCAGGTCCTGGGGAGAGAGAGTGGTGGGGAATGCTGGGTGGGCCCTGCCCATGCCCTCACCTTCCTTCCTGGAGAAGCCCAGCAGCCTTGAAGACTGCGCTGAGGCAGCTGTGGGCAGCCTCTGCCTCATCAGTTGGCAGCAGGATGGTACTCTGGGAAGTGGCCCTGGTTCCTTGGCTCTAAGCAGTCCTGAAGTTTGAGAACAGCCTACATAACCCTTCTTCCAAAATCAGCCCATGTGGCCTCAGAGGACATTCCTTCTCTTGCCTTTAGAAGGTCAAGTCAGGATGTTCTACAGGGGAGCCTTCCCGGTCCCCTCACCCTCAGAGGGTGCCATCGGCCATAATGTGCCTACCAGCCTTGCTCAGTCTCAACTTCCAAGGCTGAGGATATACAGCTCACACCCTGTGCAGGCACTTGCCCTGGACATTGGCAAATGCTCCAAATGGTCTCTCTTCTCCCAGCAAAGACTTCTGCCTGTCCCCTCCCCCAGCTCTCACCACTAAGCCCATGTACCCCTCTCCCCATAGGAGTAACTGCCGTGGCACAGACAATGAGGCTGTATTGATTAGTACAATTCCTGGGCACCTCCGGCCCGTCTCCCCGGGAGCTAGGACAATGCAGCTTTGATACTCAGAGCAGATTCTCAGCAGGTCCTTGGGCTGGGGGAGCCCCAACACCCCCACTTGCCTCCCTCTCACCCCCCAACACAAAGCTAACTCTTCCTGCACTCCTCTGCAGTCACAACTTTCTGGGTCACTTTGGCTGGTGTCTGTCTCACTCACTCCTGGCACAGACCACTTAGTCCCCTGCTCCACCACCAGCCTCGCTACCAAGCCTGCCTGGCATCAGAGAGGGGGGCCTTGACCTTCTGGAAGGTGACTGACCTGTTCTGGGGAAGAGGTGGCCACAGGTCCATGAGCTGCAGCCATCCTGGACAAGCAATCCTAGCACGCGTCTCCACTGCTCATTCACACCTCTGCCAGCTCCAGCGCAAGCGAGCGACACTGACGCCACATCCCCTGCCTCTCCCACTGCCGAGCTGGGCAGTCGATTACTTTCACCTCATCTCCTCCCGAAGCTCTGCCTACACCCCCCCCCACTGGCCCTCTCCCTCTGGCCAGTCCCTATGCAGCCTAGCGCGGGTGCTCCAGAGCTGCCCGCTGAGGCACTGGGGTTGTTGTATTGTTCCCTTGTTTTCAGTAAGTTACTATAATACACGCACATACATGTGCGCACACACAGGAATGGACAGACACTCAGCATGAGCATAGGACAGGGCAATGAGATGGCTTATCTGTTCAAAGAGCTGGCCTCCAGAGCTGAGCCTGCAGGCTGGACACTTGTGGGCTCCTGGAAGCGTAGGTGGCTATAGATAAGTTGTCCCTATAGGCGCTGATGATGGAGGTGGGACAGGAAGGTGGGGGGGTGGGTCCACAGGTGGGGGGTGGGTCCACAACAAAGTATTTGGAGTGAGCAAGTAGTGTAGATTAGGAGATGCTGGGTCCCACGGCTGTACCTGTCTGGTGAACTGAAGATTTCCTACTCAACCAAAATGATGGGGTGTCTTCACAGAAGAATGTGACTATGACCTAGTGACTGTGCCATTATCTGTCTCAAGAAAAATAGCACAGCCCAAGACTATGGTCACTACAGAGCCCAGACAAAGGGAGGCAGGTGTGGTGTAGGGACGTGTGGGCATTGGAGCTGCATTGCCTGGCATCTGAGGAGTAGGCTGGGTAATTCTGACAATGTCTCATGACTGTGGTGGATTCAGTCCACACCTGACTGGTATGCCAGTTCTGTTAGAAGATGCCTACTGTGTGCCATATCTGGTTCTGAGCGTTCTGTGTGTCAGTCCCTGTCAAGTGCCCCATCCAGCTGTTCTTCTCTGAGACCACACTCACTGTCAGTCCCTTGATGGTACCCGGACACTGTAAGCCAGGAGACTTAGGAAGGTAGGCACTGGTAAAGGCCTGGCACATAGTAGGGTCTCAGCAAATACCTGACAGAGGCATACATAAATTCTGGTGTGAGGAATTTTGTAATTCTCCCAGAAGTTTGTAAGTGTGACCTCATGGGGGAATTTTGCTTAGGGGGAAAAAAATAAAATGGTACAGAGTCTGGGGCTGGGGCATTGCTCAGTTGTTAAGAGTGCATCTTGCTCTTAGAGAAGATCCATCTTTGGTTCCCAGCGCCTACATCCGGTGACTCAGAAGTACCTGTAGCTCCAGCTCCAGGGGATTCAACACCCTCTTCTGGTCTCCACAGACTCCTGCACTCTCATGCATATACTGTCCCCCCCCCCCATTTAAAAAAATAAAACAAATCTTTAACATACAAAAAGCACAGGCTTAGAAATCAGGCAGGCCTAGGTTCAACCCTAGATGTCCAGACATGTACCAAATACAACCTTAGGCAACCTGCTCAATTGTCTGCTTCTCTAAAATGGGATCACGTGTACACTCATTGAGGCCAGCCAGTGCTAGTAATAATAGATAGTATTATCTAAGCCAGGCTCTGCCTAGCCACTTTACACCTACTAACACAGCCTCAGGAGCTCCATGAAGTCAGCACATTCTTCTCTTCACTTTGAAGAGCCCTTGCCTGAGTAAGTCTCCTAAGTGACTTCAGACTCCACTGACTGAGCTGCTCACTGGGTCTATGCTGTGGAGTCAGCTCCCTAGACATTCCCTGACTTCCTGCAGGCACAGACTGAGGGCCAAGATCCTGGCTGGGCCATTGGCTCCAGGAAGACCCAGTCACCCATGATGCCCAAATGCTCACTTCCACTCAGGGTGGGCTCTGGGCTCTGGCTGCCCTGCGCTGGGCTAGATGCCCAGAACAGACAGCCCTGGCTGGATGGCTTTCCCTGGCTCTGGCCATGGGGACAGGAGGCAGCAGCCCAGCTGGGCTCTGGCCGTAATGAGGCCTCATTAGTGGGATCCAGCTGCTCCATCTCCACTTAAGGAAGCCGACTCCCCCAGCCCCAGCCTCTGACTTTTCTTAATAAGAATAGGCATGCTTCCAGAGGGGCAAGGAGTCTAGGGGCCTAGTTATCCTCTGTTGCTCTAGAGAGAAGGTCCTGCTGAGCTGGAACTGAGGCATGCTGGGGTGTAGGGAAGGCCAGTAGAAGCTGTATGAGGGGGTGAGGCTGGAGGGCTGAGTGGATGGGCCGCACGGAAGATGGGAGGGAAGAGGGGCAGACAGGCGTAGAGAAGGCAAGCCCATTCCTCTGCATCTTGATACTTTGTTCTACAAACCCTTGCATATCTGGGACCAGTGGAAACCTGCTGCCATGCCTGTTCTGGCCAGGAGAGCGCTTCCCTATAACATGTGCAGTTTCTGAGCTAAGAGAGTTCCTGCATGTGTTAAACCCCCGTGCTAGGAAAGCATGTACTGTGTGACACGGCCTGTGTCAGCAGAGTGCCTAGTGAGTGCTAAGTGTGATGTTGAAAGAAAATACACTGTGATCCAGATGTGTACTAAGAAAGAACTCGCTATGTGCATGTCTCTGTTAGGAAAGCACTCACTGTATGCTAGGACCCGTGATAGCAGAGTGTCTACTATGTGCCAAGTCCAAGGCCTAAAGAATATATACCATGTGCCAGATGTGTACTAAGAAAGCACCCACTGTGTGTTTCCCTGGTTCTGTTAGAAGAGTGCCTACTATGTGCCATGTCCAATGCTGAGAGCTCTGTGTGTCAGCCAATGCTGAGTGAACTATCGTAAGGTATGAGGTCTCACACAAGGTGAATAATCGGTGTATGCCAAATCCTGTTTTAGAAAAGAACCAGATATGGTTAAGTACCCAGTGTGCACCTGGCACCATGCTCCATGGGTGCCCACTGGGTGGCAGGCCCTGGGCTAAGGGGAACGCCCAACATGTGCTAAGTCTACACTAGCTAGGCATTGGCTACATGCTGAGACTTATACCCAACCCTGTCAGGCCCTTTACCAAGGGAGTGTCCAGTGTGTGCCAAGCCTTCTACTTGGTGATCCCCCATTGTGTGCCAGGTCTGTACTAGTTGAGCACTTGCTAAATGCCAAGAGTAGACTTGGTAAGCCAGTATCCACTGTGTGCCAGACCCTATGTAGATGCTGTAGGCAAGGAGGTATCCAAATCTTTGAGCCAAAATATAAGGGAACAGGCTAGGGTGGGGCAGCCCCAGGTGCCTGTGGCACTTGCAGAGACTTCTGGGAGTTAGAAGTTCTGGCACCAAGGACCCTGGTGTTGAGTGACACTGCTGCTATTCATTATGAGGCTTCCCAGGGGCAGAGGCAACCTGTGTGGTTCAACACATAGGTAGGGACTGAGATGACCAACATGGAACCTTAGTGTGGGGCTCAAACAGCCAGTGGAGGTGCTCACATTGCCAGTTCCTGTCCTTGGAGACCTAGTCCTGCCCCACACGTGTACAGAGACTCTAGGTCTTCATGGAAGGACCACCTCACCCACCCCTAATGGCCCCAAGCATCCCAGCTGCTCCCCTGCTTCAAGGCACCCTGGCCAGCTGGGTTCTCTTGCGGCCCTGTCCTAGGAGCCACTGAGCCGTGAGGAAGGCAGCTGAGCTGGCCTGGCAGAGACCATCTGGGCTGAAAGCGGAGACAGGGACACGTGCGGCAAGCATGTGGGCCTGGGCACGTGCTGGGAAATGCCTTGCTCCTCCTTGGGACACCTGCTCCAGAGGCTGGGCAGAAAAACCAAGGATAACACAGTGAAGACACCTGAGTGTCCCAGGTCCTCACACTCAGACCTGGGGCAAAGAATGATAGGAAGGATGACTCCACGTTAGGGGGTCATCTGTCACCATTACATGCAGGACACAAAGACAGCAATACTTCCATAGACAACTGGAAAGATCTAAGAGGCATCATCCCTCATTGTCCTCTCTTTGACCTCCCTGGGCATCCTAAGAAGGAGCATGTTGGCAAGGAGCTGAGGCTCATCCGCTTGGTCTTAGAAAAACAAACACCCAGTAGGTACTGACTTAGCTCCCATGTTAGAGGGCAGAAGTGGGGCTTGGAAGGGGCCAGCTGCCTAGGACACCTCCAAGCCTGTATCCTAGAGACAAACACTGAAGGAGGCAGCATCTGCTCCAAACAGACCCAAGAATAGAGTAGCCCAAGGTCATCGGCAGAACTGAACGGAGGCAGGAATGAATTTCAGAACATCTATGGGGCTGCCCATGGGACAGATGCTATGAGCCACAAACACAGCAATGGGGAAGAGCCAAAGGGCAGAGGACACTGGAGAAAGCAAGCCTCAGCTATCTTTAGGCACATCCCAGTGCTGGGAATGGGAGTCCCAAGGCAGCTAGCTTTCCCTCCCTCCGACAGACTGGCCTGGCTGGCCAGCGAGAACAGGGTCCTGGACGCTGTGCTGGGACCTTGTGATTCACACTGCTCTGTCCTGCCCATGTGGGTGCCCCATCTGTCCTGCCTGTGTCGCCTTTCCGGGGTCACGCCAGAGAAAAGAAACAGCCATGGAATGTTCAGAGGGTTTCACGTGGCTCTTCCACAGCAGGAGGAGGCAGAGCCGTACCCCACATCCTACCTGGGTCTGCAACAATCTAAGACATCTCAGAGGAAAGGTCAGGTCCTCTTTGAGTCTTAACACAGAATCCACCCTACTGAGTACGCAGAGAGTATGATCTCCCATCTAGGTATCTCCCTGAGAACAGGATTTCAGATCGGCTTGGGTACACTTTGAACAGCTTTATCTGTTCAAACCCATTCTAACAGGAGGGGGTAACTCTAGAACAGGCCTGAGGAGCTAGGCCAAGGGCTGGTGTCTGAAGGCTTTGGACAGAGCTAGAGAAAGGATCTGAACTCTCCTCTCACAATCTGTTCCCCCGGGACCAGAGCCCTTGAACCACAGAAATCTGAGAGGCAGAATTAATTTGGAGAGGGCTCAGAAGAGACTTCAAGCCAATCAGCTTCTCACTGATTAAAGAAAGCAGTAGAAAGCACAGGTCGGGTGGGGCACTGGGGACGGAAGAGCTGTCTTTGGCACCACCTTCCACCTCCATAACTTCGAAGTTTGGCCTCTCCTCGAAATAAGATCCCAGGGGAAAACATACACACTAGCACTCGGGATGGGATCTACAATTTTCTTCTGGCCCCTGCATCCAGTGCCAACCTGCATGCCTCACCAGTAGATCTCACCTCTGCCTTAAGAACGTGACCCAGGGCCAAGCATGGCTGTACATGTTCAGACCCATTCTGAAAGAAGCAGGCATGAGCAATCAGGAGGAGTCAGGGATCAGAAGCCGGAGGTTCTGAACAGAGCTAGAGAAAGAATCTGAGCTTCAACTCCTAGCATTTGGGAGGCAGAAGCAGGCAGATCTCATTTCTATGGTGCGTCTCACGAAAACACCCAGAGCTGTATAGTGAGATGCTAGCTCAAAGAGGTGGGGTGGGAAACTTAACCTAGGCTCTTGTTTATCGTAGCATCTTTCCTGAGCTCTAAGGTCAAGAGCAAAGGAAGGACTGTGGCTAGGGAAGACCAGAGTTAGCTGAAAAGCTAGCAAGGCATTTGTTACTTCCCGCAGTGAGAAGGCAGCAGAGAAGTGGGGGAAACTGGACAGGTCTGAACATGCCCAGCATTGGGTGGGCATGGGGTATATTCACAGGGATCCTGCTGTCCTCTCAACAGGACAAGCTGTGTCCACCCTACAGTCTCTCTTATGACCAGGATGGGACAGATGCCCTCTGCTCCTTGGCAGGCCTTTGCTGGGCCTATGGTAGAACCAGCCCAGCTGTGAGTTTGGACCCTGGTGCTACCAAACCTGCTGGAGAAGAGGCTACCTTCCCAGGCCTGGGGCAGCCCTGGCACTTGAGAGTCAGGGTAGTGCCAACCCTGGCCCCGTGGAACCTCTCTTAGGCCCCCTGTCAAGGCAAGCAGCTGGCAGCAATCTCACTGGGCAGTATTTATGATATCCCTTCCTCCCTCGAGTCTGGCCGGCCCCTGTACTCACCAACATCCCTTTGGCACCTTTTCCGACCATGGTGGCAGTGGACTGGCTGGTCTATAGACCTGGATCACACTTGCAGATTCTGTTTTCAGTGCCTTTCAGACAATGGGCCTCAAGAGCTGCGGAGAAAACAGAGTGAGGAAAGCTCTAGACTAGGTAAGGCCTCTGGGCTCTCCTTAACAAGTGAAATGTAAAAAGCTTTATTATTTATTTATTTTTCTTTTGGAGGCAGGGGATACAGGGAACACTGAGAGGGATTACCAGGGGTAAGAAGTTTATTATAAAGGTTGCTAATGCCATGGACACACACAGAAAGACAAAGACAATTCAGGTCCCAGCACTGGAGACAAGCAACATGGCATGGGAGTATTTCTGTAAACCTTTCTGAGGATGGAGATGGTCTCACAGTCTAAGCCATTCTCAGGCAGAAGGCAGGGAAGGGAAGGTGTGTGACACAGTACCAATACCCAGAGTGGACTCCCGAGGGGAAGGGAAGATGTGTGACACAGTACCAATACCCAGAGTGGACTCCCGAGGGGAAGGGAAGGTGTGTGACACAGTACCAATACCCAGAGTGGACTCCCGAGGGGAAGGGAAGATGTGTGACACAGTACCAATACCCAGAGTGGACTCCCGAGGGGAAGGGAAGGTGTGTGACACAGTACCAATACCCAGAGTGGACTCCCGAGGGGAAGGGAAGGTGTGTGACACAGTAC
The DNA here is from genome assembly GCA_004025045.1 of Sigmodon hispidus. Lineage (NCBI taxonomy): Eukaryota > Metazoa > Chordata > Mammalia > Rodentia > Cricetidae > Sigmodon > Sigmodon hispidus. The sequence goes on from PVIH01001180.1 coordinate 105,938, forward strand.
CAATACCCAGAGTGGACTCCCCAGGTGAGAGATCCTAGCCCCAGAATGTCTGTTAGCTAGGGGATCACAGTGTCCCAGGATGAAGCCTATCGGTATCTGTGAGGGGAGGCCACAGCAGATACTGTGGTCTGAGCAGAGGCTGGATTCTAATAACATTCTTATGATGCAGAGCCCACATCACCAGTTAAAACAACCTAATGCCCCTCTCTCCATACCCACTGCCTCTGCCAGGCCATTCTGCTTTCCACTCCCTTCTGAGTGACTCTGGGATCCAGCCCTTTCTAGCTGCCTTCTCACCCCCCCCCATCCCTTATTCTCTAGGCTTCTTGTCCCAATGGGCAAAGGTCTATTTTTGACTCTCCAGATGCCCAATCCTATAAAAGATAAAAAATGAACACAGAACTGGGAAGGGGTCCAAGTCCTTCATCATCTGTGTGAATGGCTGCAACCTTTCCCCAGAAGTGGGGGTGTCAGCTTGGATCGGTGGGTGCTCCCCAACCAGACAAGCACAATGCACCCCCACCCACCCTAGTGCCACTCAGCCTGGGCTCCAGGGTGGCCAGGCTTGTTACTGTGTCACCAGTCATGCAAGACACACCATATGTAGCCATCACCTCCTGCTTTTACAACATGGTCCTCCAGCTGTACCAAGTGAAATTCAGCAAGTCCTTTAGACCAGACTTAAATCTCACCTCTTGTCTGGAGCCTTTCCCAACCCTGACCCAGCAGAAGGAGCGGCAACCCCTTCCATTCTGCTCTGTAAGAACCTGTACGAGTGCCTTATCATTGCATGTCACACATACTTGGTTCTACGCCTTGGACCCAAGTCAGTGGTTACCTGACAGCTTAAGACTGAGCTTTCTTTAGCCCTTTGGGGTTAGGTCCTGGCACAGTGGTCAGCTAGTGAGCAGAGGCTGAGCAACAATAAAGGGGAACTGATGAGGCAGAGGTCCTAGAATGGAGTTCTTGTTAACCTGGAATTGTGTAGGAAGCATCGAAGAAGCGGTGTGGTGGGCAGGTGAGCTGGAGAGGAGGGGGGGAAATGGGAGGAGCCACATGGCAAAGCTCACACATCAATCCAGGAGATCCTTGTTCAGAGGACCTAGAAGAGCTCAGTCATGGGAGGAAAACCTGGAGTCAGGCCGACTATGTGGTTCAAGCTTCATGGAGCCCGGTCCTAGAGAAGATATGGCCCCGCCACTGATAATTTCCACTCTTCACCCTCCAGAGTCTGGAGGAAAGGTAGCCACTGTTTACTTATGCAAATCAGCCCCTGATTCATTGGTTTCTTTGCTTCCTCTTCTCTGGGCTGGGATGGATAAGGAAGTAACCAGTTGGTGACCAGGGCTGGATTCAGCCTCTCAATGGTTTTCTCTTAAAGAAGCCCTGCTCATGGCCTTGGCCTTTTGATGACAGTCACAAGAAGACTGTACCCTTCAAAAGGCAATCAATCATATCTTCCTCCTCTTCAATCACTGACCCTTCAGCAGATAGGTCTGACTTTCCAAAGTTGCCTCTTTCCCGTCAAGGACCAATAATTATAAAGATGATGGCAATAATGCCAGGTGATATTATTATGAGTCACCTCCTGGGTTGGAACTTAGGTCTTCTGGGCAGCTCAATAAACAGAGAAGAACATCCTAGGTCTACATCTACAGAGGATTTTCCCCAGGATACACTAAAGTTTCTCTTGGGATTTGCAGAGAGGCCAGAGCCTAGCCTGGAAAGTCTTTCCAACAGGCAACTCTGATCACAGCCAGGCAGGCACTGGAGTACTGAGTACCAACTGTAGTATCAGTCCCTGCCCCTGGGTAGCTTATGCACTAGTAAGGAGGAGACTCTCAGCATCTACACCAGGAGGATGAGGTGGTGAGAAGCTTGGTGGCTTCTCCTGCCTTTACTATTTCTGGGGATGACCCTATCCACCCATTCAAAAGGAATCAATGGAACAGTAAGGGGTTTAGGTCAATGGCAGTGCTTGGCTACCAGGCTGGGGGCTTGGGTTGGATCCATAGCACGAGGGAAAAAAAAAAAAAACAGTACCCATCAAACACCTATAGTATCCCAAGTCTTCAGCTAGGTCCAAAAACGTGAACTACCCATACCCCAGACCTGCTCCAGCCCATACCTGGAATGGCACTAACAAGCAGCAGGTCACAGTCACTGTAGAGCACAGTGAAGACCTAAGCTCTGGGATCTGATAGGCCCTGGCTGGTTTGGCCTCAGGTACTCATTACTTCTGATTCTGAGTGTTATCTGACCTCTTTGAGCCTGACTTTTCTCAGTCTGAAGAATGTTATAACTAGTTATAACTCCCTTGTTAAGGCCAGGGGTCTCTGTCTAATTTCTGTGTCTATTTCAAGTTCTCCATATTTTCCTCTCTTCTGAACCATTAATCTTCTTAAAGCCCTAATGCTTCAATTCTTTCCCAGGGTCTCACACAGCCAACAGGATATAGCCCGAACTGCTCAGTGGGCATTTTAAAGTTGGCTACGATGACATTCGTTCGTTCCACAAATATTTATTGCAGGTCCACTCTGGGCCAGACCTGTGCTAGGCACCAAGAACACAAAGGTCTCCTGGCCTTCCCGCATCTTAGATGGTAAGGTAGGGGTAGGGAAATGCCAAACCAAATCATTACAGATGGAGGTAAACAGTGTGCTGAAGAAAACTATAGATGCACACTATAGCAGGTGACAATCTGGGAGGCTTCTCTGAGCAAAAGGACAATTGGCAATGGCAAGGAAGAGAAGAAGGGGTCAGAGGTGGCTGGAGAAAACGAAACTGCTAAAGCCCTAGTAGCAAAAGAGAAAAGCAAAATGGAAGCAGGGCAAGGACCTTTGGGGTCCGGATGTCCATCTCGGTCCTGAGGTCATTGGCGCTATTAAAGGCTTTTAACCATTAGATCAACGGCGGAGGATGGACTGCTGTGAAAGCACTGTTCTTCGGGTGTAGTGCTGCCTGCCTACCGTCTCAGGTACTCAGGAAACTAAGAAGGTCGGATCATCTGCACCCACAAGCATGAAACTAGCCTGGGCAACATAGAAGACCCTATTTCAAAATAAACACAAGGGGCAGCTGGATGTGGTAGCACACACCTTTCATCTCAGCATTCAGGAGATAGAGGCTGGTGGACTTCTTGAGTTTGAGGCCAGCCTGGTCTACAAAGTGAGCTCCAGGACAGCCAGGGATGCACAGAGAAAGCCTATTTTGAAAAACCAAACCAAAGCCAAAACAAACAAACAAAAAATCCAAGCAGCAACAACAAAAATAAACCAAGGTGCTGGAGAGATAGTTCACTGGTTAAGAAAAGCACTGGCTGTTCAGTCAAAGGACCTGAGTCTGATTCCCGGTTTCAGGTGACTCACAACCACCTGTCACTCCAGTCCCAGGGATGGGATACCCTCTGCTCACCTCCCTGGGCACTATATACATGGAGTACACATACACATACTCAGGTACATACACATATGCATAAAACTAAGTATTAAAAATAGAGAAAAATATGAATCCCTAGATGAGAGTGTAGAGAAAACACTGAAGCAGTTGTGGGAGAGAAATCATCAGCTAGAAACGAGATGAGTGGTACAGTGAGGAAGGGGTTCAGTTCATGAAAGGGGCCCAGTGAGAGAGAAATGTCAACAGTAACAAAATGAAACCTGGTGATGAACTGACTTCCTGCGGGTGGCAGGAGAAAACGAAGGGTCTCTGCTTACTCCTGGTGCAAGAGAGGAAGGAAGCTGCAGTGGTCCCAGAGCTAAGAACCCTGGTGATACTGCGGGTCTGGAGAGGGAAGAGGTCTGCAGTGGACCAACTGGGCCGTTTCCGAGCCACCGAGGCTCGGACTAAGAGGGTCACAGAGCCTTTTACTGCTTGTGACTTTCTTCTCTTCCCCAAACAGGGCTGTGGAATGGACTTTTATTTGTTTATTTATTTTAGGAGGGAAGGGTCTGTTTTTGCATATGGTTTCAGAGACTATAGTCAAAGATCCACTCATTAGCATGCCCATGTTAAAGTTCCTGGTTTCATGGTTACCAGGAAAAAGTCAGGTGGACCAATTAAAAATATATCTTTATTTTTATTCTTAATTATGTGCAGGGCTGTGAATATATGCAAATGAGTACAGGGAAGAAGTCAGATCCCCTGGAACTGCAGCTGCAGAAAGCTGGGAGACCCACAACATAGGTGCTGGGAACCTCTGAGTTCTGCAAGAGTCATAGGTGCTGGGAGCCCCACAACATAGGTGCTGGGACCTCTGAGTTCTGCAAGAGTCATAGGTGCTGGGAGCCCCACAACATAGGTGCTGGGACCTCTGAGTTCTGCAAGAGCAGTATACAGGTTTTTGTTTTGTTTCTTAAGATTTATTTTAATTTTGTTTTTTGAGACAGGGTTTCTTTGTGTAGCCCTGGCTGACCTGGAACTTATTCTGTAGCCTATACTAGCCTCAAAAGAGATCTGTCTGCCTCTGCCTTCTGAGTGCTGGAATTAAAGGTGTGTGCCAGCTTATTGTTTTGTGTGTGTAAGTGCACCCACACAGAGGTGGAGTAGAGACAGGGTGTATGTGCCTATGGAAGATGTCATATTCCCTGCAGATGGAGTTACAAGCAACTGTGAGCCTCCTGGCATGGGCTCTGGGAAATAGGCTTGAAACTTCTGCAAGAGCACAGCCAGTGCTCTGAACCACCTCTCTAGGCCCAGTGTGGGTTCTTAATCACTAAACCATCTTTCCCGCCCCTGGGCAGACTAATTTTAGGAGTCCATCTGAAACAAGTCCTCACTAGTGACTGAAGGCAACAGGCCTCCCTGGCCTCAAGTACTTCAGTTTGATGGAGGTAGTGTGGTCCCTATTCAGTAGCTTGGAACGAGTAACAGGACAGAGTTGGTGCATAAGTATCCTGCTTGGGACCCCAAGCCAGCCACTTGCTGCCATCTGCTTACCATCCTAGGCCTCCCTGTCTTTGCTCGGCAACAGTTCTCTCTTCAAGGCTCCCAGTCCGTCCGCAGTCTTCACCTACTTCAGAACCAGTCCTCACACTACAGTCTTCATGAAGCCCCCCCCCACTGTAAACCTTTCCAGAGTACCCCTCATGAATGCAGGCTAATGATTAGCATGCTGGTCACAAGAACAGCATGCCTACTTATGTCCAAGTGAGTCTTCCCTAGCTGGAGAGCTATGATTCTTCCTTCGTCCGGAGAGATATACCACTGAAATCCCGCTGAACTTGAGTAAGAGAGCATTTTCTCTGAGGTCTTTGAAAACACTTGGGCATGATCTGCCTTCTCCACTGGTCCTTAGAACCCGTCCTATTACCCCCTCTCTCTAGCCACTGTTTGCTTCTCATGCCCAATAGCTCTTCATGCCCATTTTTTGCCCTTTATCCTTTATCTTCTAGAGGTCATAGCTTCAGACTTGCTTTAGTTAAGAAACATAACAGGCAGTGGTGGTGCATGCTTTTAATCCCAGCACTCCAGAGGCAGAGGCAGGCAGATCTCTGAGTTCAAGACCAGCCTGGTCTACAGAGCAAATTCCAGAACAGCCAGGACTACATAGAGAAACCTTGTCTCGAAAAACCAAAAAAGAAAGAAAAACAGAATAGGCTTCGTGAGGGAGCTGTCAGAGAGTTGGGTGGGTATGCAGCTCCTTTAAGAGGGATCCGCGAGGGGCGTGGCCTGAGAAAGCAGGCCCGAGAGGGGGTGCTGCCACTTTAAATAGCGGCCAGGCCACGACTCCCTGGCCCCGGGCTGGCGGGCAGTGTGGGGCGCGGTCGCTTTCGGAGTCGCGGCACCACCCAGAGTGCCTACTTCCTCGAAATGGGACCGGTCCCTTTTAATCAGGGTGCAAGGTGTGTTGGGGGGCGGGCGTTTCATCAGTCACCACGTGTGCGCCTCTCAGCTGGCGTAGAGGAGGCCGCCCCGCCCCCCGCGGTGGAAAAGTACCGGGGTGCCGAGGGCCCCGCCCCCTTGCCCCGCCCCCGCCCGTCCTCGGCCCCTCCCGGGTCTGCGGGCGAGCCCCCTCCCGGCTCGCCGGCCTCTAGTTCTGCCCGTGCGTGGCTGTCTGCTGCGGGGCGCAAGCTGGGGGCGGGCGCCCCGGAGCTGCGGGAACCTAGGCCTCACCTGTGGCCACCCGCACTCACCCCAGGCGCGCCCAGAAGGAAGGCTAGAGTGGCAGGGCGCGGATCCCCCCCCTTCCCGAGTAGCAGCCCCCCAAAACCACTCCCCGCCCGCAGTCTGTTCCCACTGCCGCAGCCACGCGGGTCGCGGACAAAAGAGAGCCGAGGGCGCTGGGGCTCTTCCTTGCTGCTTCCCAGGAACCACGGACGCGCGGGAACCAGCACCGGGCGGGCGAGTGGGCGGGCAGATTAGGAAGGCCGCCGGCTGGGGCCGCTAGATAGGTAGCCAGGACCGCAAGGAGAGGAGATGGGGCGAGTGGCTGCACGCGGGGCATAGACCCCGCCGCCAGCTCTCCGCCGCAGACCCACTGGCGCCCCAGACAGACCGAAGACACTTCGGTTCCGGCGCAGCGCGCACAGCCCCGCACCAGCCGCCCCCGACCGAGCCGGCGTCGGCACGCAGCTCCCCGCTTCCAAAAGCACTCCCCCCGCTTCCCGTCTGCTTTAGCTCCTTGGTGACAGCGATGACACACAGACTCGCGCACCTACCCCGACCTTCGCGGCGAGACAGACATCCCGATGCTAGCACTCACTCTTAGCCACCGATGCCCGCAAGCTTACGCTATCGCATCCACGCATCGCACACACATCCACACGCTCGTCCTGGGGCTTAGCCTCCCAGAGTCACAGAAACGCCTAGAACCACGGCAGGACAGACCAAGGCGCGAGCCCCAAAACCCCCGTTTCCCCCAGTTCTTACCATACTGCAGCCCCCAGCCCAGGCTTGCTGGGTCCGCACCGCGGTGCGCCCAGGTGGCTTTCTTAAAGGGAAAGTTGCATCAGCCTCCCGAGGCTCTGTGCAGCCGCCAGTCCACCCGCCCCTGCCGCGTAGCTTGCTGCTCCTCCAGAGCTTGTTGTGTTTTGGTTTCGGGGAGGCGGGGGCTAAGAGTTTGGTGAAAGTTTGGAGAGTGAAGAAGGCTTGAGAAACCTAGCCAAGTCCCTCCCCTCCCTGAGCAGCTCCCCTGGCCGCCCTCCCCCGCCCTGGTCCCATCTCCTCCCTCCCGCGTGCCGACTACTCTGGCTCCTCCTACCAGGGAATAAAATTACAAGTGGCTCTCGCTTTCTGATGATTGATCCTCACGAGCCTCTGGGAGTGGGGCTCGGCGAAGGAATCCCCTTTTTCTCCCCTGACTCTCTGCCCTTCATTTGGAACCCTTGAAGGAAGCAGATGTCCTCCCCTTCGGGCTAGGCTTGGCACGAAGCCAAAAGGCCTGGGGCTCTTTGGGGGGCTGGGGCTGCTGTTAGCCCGCTAGGCCCCTGGCCTTCTGCGCCTGCGTTCCCCCTAGAGAGAAGTCAAGAGCAAATTCCGTTCCCTTTGGAGAAGCGCCGCCGCTAGAGACTGGGCACAGCTGAATAAGGCCTGGGACCCACTCCTTGGAATTGCAATGCTGGGAGGCCTTTCTCCAGGAACTTTCTAACACTGATTTGAGCCTCCCTACCCGGTGGTAGGACTGCAGAAGCTGCCTACTTCCTCAGGTGGGGAGACAGAACCTGAACTGCAGTCTTCTGCCAAAAAGGTGCTTTGCTGAGTCCCGGTTTTCTCCTCTGCAAAATGGAGAGGATGAGTTAAAGAAATACGTACCCACGTGAAACTCAGTGCTCTAGACTGGCAGTGGGTCCTGGCGTTGGGAATGGGCTTCCACACTTGCTTACCTTGAGCAACCACCAACTCCATCTAAGCGAACAGTACTGATTGCCAGATGAAACTATGCCTGGGCTCAGTGAAGGCTCCAGTCTGGAGGGACATGCTCTAGATTCCACTCTGCACCCTGAGTTCTCGCCATTGTCCAGCCAGGAAACATTTGTTTGTTTATTGATATTCAGGCTCCAGAAAGCAGGTGCATCCATGTCAAAGTTGCACAAGACTAACTAGTGCAGAGAATCCACCTTGTTAATTTATAATCACTGAAAAGGACAGCAGGTGTCCAGCCAGAAGACCACCTTCAGTTCTGGTCTCTCAAGTACACGGTGCATCCTCAGCCTGTTACCAGGACCTGTTCCACGTATACTGCTCTCTACTGTCATGGAACTCATATCTGTTCATATTAGAGATTTGAGCAGACCTCGGAAGACTCTTAAGGCCCTTTTGAGTTTGCCCTTGAACACAGCAGATCCAGTGTGTTTGGGGTTTATAGTCACCTATAACTCATCACACATCCATGTGAAGAGAAGCTGACGCACAGACACTAAGAGCTAGCCACCTAGGCTACACACCAGAAGGGCTGAGGCCTAGGCAAGTGTGCAGAGTTTGGGATTGCAGAAGCAACCTAGTGCTTAAGCTCAAGGTGTAGGGGTGAAGATTATCTTAAGGGATGCTGAGTGTGCTGAGGTTTTTGCTAGGCTAACAGTGACACAGCACAAAGTATATTTGTATACAAAGATTAATGGATGTGTGCATGTTAACCATCTGATTCATAAAAAGCCTCAGACAGCCACACAGTTGCTCACAGTGGGTCTTGAGGTGAGGCTTGGAAGAGACTCTCCGGTGAAAAGCTGCCTCTATGAGACAGGAACTGGAGTGTTTTGGTTTTGGGGTTTTGGTTTTGTTTTCCAATCAGAATAAAGTCCCAAGAGAAACAGGTCCAGGCCTAGCCCAGGTCAGAGCTGGGATGGCCTTCATGCCTGGCGGGGAGGTCCCCACCCTGGGCAGCTGGCCCACAGAGGCTAGTGGGAAAGAGGGGTCTGAGGATAGACAAGAGGAAGGATGGGATCAGATCCCAGTGGCCTGCTACCTGGGGAACAGGACAGCAAATGGGCAGGGAGTGCTGTGCCACACCCACTGTGGGATGAGGAGTGTCTCAGGAACCTCTAGTTAGAGACTGCGTTATTTCCTGGGAGGGCTGGGCCCAGCATCAGATCCCCCCATTATTGGCTGGGTGTCTGTTTGTTTTCACCAACAAGCCAGGAGGATTAAGTCTTGGATCTCCTAGGATTTAGAATCAGCAAAGGTACAGGAAGACAGATATCAGACGACAAGCCACTTTTAGAGGCACCTTGATGAAGGGGTGCTGAGCACCGTGCTGTGAAATTCGAGATGGGCTTTACCTTAAATTTGAGTGTGGCTGATGGGTGGTCCTTACCTCCTTAGAGTCCCAGCCTCCGGCTAGAAAGCATTGTTAGACAGAGCCAGCCTTAGCTTTGCTCTCAGAGTCCTCCTGTCTTGAACTTGAAGTCTACTTGCTATTACATGACTCCTTCCCTGCCCTGACCCAATTCAGAACAGCTGCTTAGACCCATGAGTTTCTCTGGGGCTCCATGTTTCTCTTGGACCATCTTATATCACACACACACACACACACACCCTTGGCAGCTTAAGTCAATCTGGGCTGGACCTCAGTGGCCCTGAATGAAATCAGGCATATAGACAGGAAACATTGATTTTGTCCCTGTCCAGGTAGCCATCCAAATTTCCATAGCAGTCAACGCCCAGATTCTTAAATACCTTTAACAGAGCTTTACAATGCCAAGGAAGCCAGCATTCCCAACACTGTAGAGGACTCAATACTATGGTCATAATGCTGAACAACTATACCACCAAATCTTCCCAGTATCCACCTTGCAGAGCACCAATGTCCTGGTTCACTAAGGAGAGAAGGGGAGAGGTGGCCCTAAGTGTCTGGTATAAGCTGAGGAGTAGCTGTGATTGAAGTGGACTGGAGGTATCCATGGCAACAGCAGTGATACCTCCCTCATGATCCCACCTAGGTTCTGGAGCATGAAGACTACAAGAAGAATGGCTTCCGGTCAGGTCCCACCTAACTCCAATCACAAGATCTGTAAAATTCAGCAACCACGTAACCAAATAGTTTTGAGCATCTACTGTGTGCTGGGAATCTTGTCACCCTGAGAAAGAAAGGTCTCCCACCTCCACACATGGGGTGCTTGATGTCTATCTTTATTGGAGTGCTGATGTGGGTTTAGCATGTGTGCATCTGGAGCCCATGTGTGGCCAAGGGTATGGCTATGAGACTGAGTAGCTATTGGCCTGCAATGGTTCTGTTCTGTCCTAAGAATAGCACCCACAAGATACTGTGTGTGACCATCAGTTAATGGTGCTATGTCCATCTCACTGGCCATTCCCATGATCCCTCCCTCCTCAGCATTGTTCCACAGACTCCTGGATATTTGGTCTCTGGTCTTCCTTGAAGAGGCCAGGGCTGGCTCCGGTCCTGAGGCTGATACCCCGTACTTCCCTGTGGTAAGATAAATTCTTCTCTGTCCCTGCTCCGATGAATCCAGAGCCTCTATGGATTGAGAGGACAGGAAGAGGAGTGGCTGTACATGAAGCAGTCAACACCAAAATAGTTCTGTACCCTGGGGGAGGACTCTGTGACACCACCCCCTGCTCCCTGTCTGGCTGCTGACCTGGGGGGGGGAGGGTTTCTTTTTGATCCCACCTTCTCAACTTCTTTCTGTGTAACGCTCAGGGACCTGAATGAAGGACAAAGCTTCACTACAAGTGACATCACAGGGAGTGATGGCATTGGGAAGAGCGCCCTTGGGGGCTGGAGACACTGTGGCCTGTTGCATAGGTGGGTGTGGCTTCTTCTGTGGGCAGCTTCCTAGAGGCCCAAACAGCTGGGAAGGCAGGGCTGGATAAGACCTGTGGGGTTCAGGGGACCTGTCTTATCTGTTCCCCACACATGTCCGATAAACCTCTTACCAGGGCTTGGCCCCGGACAGCAGGTGTGGAGCAAGCTGGAAGAACGGAAAAGGCCAGCTGGGCCTGGCTGAGTACCAGGGAAGACAGCTGGGGTCAGGAAGTCCTGGCACCACCCAGGAAAGGGAAATGAGGGAGTTTCTGTAAGGCATGTGGATTGGTGGTCAGATCCTGCTTCTCAGCATTGACACCCATGGTTCTCTACTCCTGCCCAGGAGACTTGGAGTCCTGTGTCCTCAAGCATCCTCTGTTCTGAAGTGACTGAAGCCTGGTGATGTATGGGATTAAAGGATTTGGCCAGTTCGGGAGAAGGGCGTCTGGTGTATAGGAACTGAGCGTGCTCCCTACCAGGTCAGAGATCTTCCCCCAGAGTTTGGCCTGCATGCCCAGAAACATTCTGAAGCCCTAGCTGAGCTTACCATAGCCTTCCCAGCTTCAATACACCTCCGTATTTCCCTAGTCTGTACATATCCCCAGACTCCAGGAATTCCAACGTTCCTGGGTTATTTGCTTCCACCAAATTCCACAGACACCTTGGAGCCCTGGTGCCCCCTGGTGACAAAAGCCATACATGGCAGTTACGGTGACTCCTCAGGTCACACCAGGTCAGACAATCTATTATTTGCCGAGTCTTTCTCAAGCAAAATTTATAAGGTAAGAATAAGCTCCATTTTCTAGAACTAAGGATATGCAGGTTAAATAATCATACGATTAATCAATGGTGGAGATTGAACTTGAGCCCAGGCTGGCACTTCTCCAAAGTGTGTGCTATCACCAGTCTGCTTAGCGTGTGTGTACGTGGGCACTGTGAGGTTGGTTGGCTGTTGGCTTTTGGAACTTTTTCTATGACATCTATGTGACTGTGGGACTAACATACACATGGTTTAGCTTGTTACTTATGTTGTGTGAGAGTATCCATGGCAGTGTGTGTGTGTGTGTTTGTGTGTGTGTGTGTGTGTGTGTGTGTGTGTGTGTGTGTGTAAGAGAGAGAGACAGAGAGAGAGGGAGAAACAGAGAACATAATCATGTGACTGTGCTGTGGACAGTCTAGCTAGTGGGAATTGTGGGAAGAGAAGGTGACGGAGGGCCCAGAGTTCCCAGCACCACTTGGCTTTTTGGTCCCAGGACTGCGTGGCTCACCATGACACACGAGATGGATGGCTTCACATGCCTGTACATTCCCCTGGGGCCGAGTTCTCATTCTTTCCTCCCCCTAATTTTTTTTTTTTGAGGAAGTAAAGCAAATAGTACCACAGATGGAGTCGGTCTTCATTTTTTTCCATGAGATATTTGTGAAAACATTTTACATGCCTTGGGGTGATTTTTTTTTTTTTAAAGAGTCATTCAAAAAGAAAAGTGAATGGGCCGGAGAACTGACATGCAGGTGAAAAAAGTGCCTGGTGCGCTGCCCTGATGATGAATTCAGAATTTATGTAAAAGCCATAGTGGAGATCTGTAATCCCAGCACACCTATGGCGAGAGGGGGACAGAGACAGGAGAAGCCACAGATGTCTGCAGGCCAGCTAACCTGTGTGAGGTACAGTGGCAAGCAGAAAAGCCTGCCTCAAATGGAGTGGAAGGGACAGAATGAACACCCAAGATTGTGTTCTGACCTACACACACACACACACACACACACACACACACACACACACGCACACAGTGACATGCATATGCCCTCAGACACATACCCATCGTGTACACATACACTATTTTAAAATAAAATTAAAAGTAAATATGGCTAATGTAATTTTTTTTAAATCATCCAGGCTGAGGCTGGAGCTGACTATGTAGCCCAGGATGGCCTTAAACTCACATGGAGCTGTCTGTCTCAGCCTGGGACTACAGTGTTGAGATAGACAGTCTCAGTGTTGGGATTATAAGTATGTGCCTCTGTGTATGGCTTAGCTATTGCCAGTTCTGGAGTCCTTCACAGATACTCTGTGAGCACAAAGATCGTTTCATGGCATCCACAGGCACAAAGCCTTTGCTAACAATGCAGAACATCGCTCTCTGTCACTTTCACTCATATCCTCACTTAAGATACAAGAGTGATTGACAGTGAGTAAAAGCGCTGGCCTATAAGCAGGAAACATGGCACTTGGCAACGGAACGGAGCTAGAGGCTTTGGATTGTCTCTGTCACTAGGCACTGAATTGTTTTTTTCAAAGGAAGGGAAGGCTAGTTTTGTCCTAGATGAAGTAGTAAAATTACTAGCTTTTTTCTTAATTTAAGATTTATTTTTATGTGTGTTTTATCTGCATGTATATGTGTGTGTGTGTGTGTGTGTGTGTGTGTGTGTGTGTGTGTGTGCACCTGATGACTGCAGCATTTGAAAATGGCATCGGCTCCCTGGACCTGGAATTACAGGTGGCTGGGAATCACCATGAGGGTGCTAGAAATCAAGCCAGTGACCTCCACAAGGAAAAAAATGTCCTCTTAACCATTGAGCCATCTCTCCAGCCCCAACTAACTTGCTTTGTGAACCAAGATTCTAGTTCTCTCCCAGCTCCCAAGTACAAGGATTATAACTGTGTACCTCCACATCCTGCTCAATGATTGGCTGTATCAACTCATAACCCTGTAGTCCAGGCCTTTTAATATTGTGTCTGATAAAATGGAAAGTATGCTTGATTTATAGGAAGTATTGGGCAGCTGGACCAAAGGGAAGGCAAAGTGCCCCGAGTGGGAATTCCTGTACAGTGGGCAGATCCTGAGATGTGCTCAGACCCTCATGACTGGGAGCTCATGAACTGGATTCTCAAAACATGATGAGTTGTAATTCTCAGTCAGGGTATTTGTCATACTGTTTCTCTGAGTGTGTTGTTCAAGAAATGAAGTATTAGTGTTTGTTGCCAAAGATGAAATTGGAGCTTCCATGTAAAAGCTAGAATTGCTAAAAGTTTTATCTGCTGTTACAAATTTGAAGTTTCCCAGGCCCAATAAGACTGGTGCTTTTGATATTGTATAATGAGATGTGTCGATGTTTAGATGTGCAGGCCAGGCATGGTGACTCATTCCTGTAATTCTAACATTTGGAAGGCTGAGTCAGGAGGATTTCTACTCAAGCCAGAGCTAGGCCAGCCTGGGCTATACTGTGAGACCCTGCTTCAAAACGGGAAAAAATGAGCTTGATGACACATAGCTGTAATCCCAATGCTTGGGGTGTTGGAGAAGGAGAATCAGGAGTTCAGGATATCCTTAGCTTCATAGTGAGTTTCAGGCTAACCTGGGCTACCTGAGAAATTTTGTGTAAATAAAATGAGGGAGGGAAGAAAGGAGGGAAAGGGAGAGAGATAAATATATATATACATCTACATATATATACAGAGAGAGAGAGAGAGAGAGAGAGAGAGAGAGAGAGAGAGAGAGAACTGTATAAATTGGCCAAGTAGTACTTTTCAAATGATTTAACGCCTCTTACAAAAATCATGCTCATGTGAAAGAGCTGTTCAAAGTACAAGACAGATCAATGGATATTTTTCTAGAGACAGAGTCTTGCTTGCATGTTACCCATTCTAACCTTGAGCTCCTGATTCTCACTGCACAAGATAAACCTATTAATGTAATAAGATAGGAAAAGTCTTCATTGTCATAGAAAGCTACCATCTCCAACTTTTCCTGAAACATGAAAGAATAGGCACAGTTAGCTGGTACTGGTCATGTAGCAATTTCCCCTGAGATTAAAACAGTCCATCTTAAGTCACAAGATGTGCTAAAGCAGTGGTTCCAACCTGTGGGTCGCAAGCCCTTTACCAACTCTCCATCTAAAAAAACATATTTACAGTATGATTTATAACAGTAGCAAAATTGCAGTTATGAAGTAGCAACAAAATATTTTACATAAGGAACCATATTAAAGGGTTGCAGCATTAGGAAGGTTGAAAACCACTGTTCTAAAAGGAGGTGAAATACTTCATTCCTCAGGGAAGCTCCTTAAACTCAGAAAGTAAACAACTCAAAAGCTTCAGGAAGTCCCTGAAACTGACCAGATTGACAAAGGTCCTCCATTTCCAAATTTATATAAGCAGTAAAGACTTCTGAGAGATACTCTCAGACCAGCTGAGCTGCCAGGAAGAGACATCTATCATTAAAGAGATATTGTTGAATGGCTCCACCCTGTTGAGCTGTCTGTAGGCTGTGTAGTGAGCCCCAGGTTTCCATCTTTCATGACCACTTCAGTGGTGCTGGGGCAGGATTTGTGACACAGCTGTCATTCGGACATTCCTTATCCTGTGAGAAACCCCTCACCCATAGCCTATAAGTAATGACAATAAGTTCATTTCTTTATCAGTCTGGGTATCTTTACGTTGTTCTGTCATGGGTTCCCTATTGGGGGTGAGTAGATGTTTGTTTACATTTCTCCAGGAATACTGTGACATAACACAATGTCAGGACATTGAACATGTCACAGTGTCCTAGCAGGAACTGACTGGAACCAAAGATAAGTTTGGGAGGAGTGGCTGCATGGCCCTGGCTAGAGGTAGAAGGGCATGGAACTGAGGCTGAACCGTCTGAGGGTGGAGCACCCTATGGGCATTCTGGGATGGTGGTGGTGATCCCCACATGGTTGCCTTTCCCTATACGGGATGGGATAGTGTGCTGTGTCAGCAGTCCCAAAGAGACTGTCTAGGAGGGAGTTCATGAAGGAAATCCATGAGGTTATTGTCCTCCATGTGGTATGCTTGCTTGATGAATGGGGTTGGTCCAGTGTGTGAGTATAGAGATGTCTTAAAAAGAGTTAAAGGATTAAAACAAAATTTTCAGGCCTTGACAGTAACACATAAGGGACAAGAATGTCACCAGGTTGCCTGGGATTGCATGGCCACAGCTATGTGTAGTAGAAAAATATGTGCCAGCCACAAGAGTGGTGGCGGTGGCACATGCCTTTAATCCCAGTGCTAAGCGGGCAGAGGCAGGTGGACCTAGGTGAGTTTGAGGCCAGTCTGGTCTACAGGGAGTCCAGGACACGCTCCAAGGCTACAGATAAACCTGTCTCCAAAAACAAAACAAACAAAGAAAATGTGCCTAAGGTCAAGAGGATCACTCAGTCTACAAACTAACCCTATGTCTTGCTGATCATACAGTTGACAGGACACTCAGAAAAGACAATGAAGAGCTCTTCGTGGAATCCCAAACCTTAGAACCCACAGGAAGATTCAGAGTCAGAAGAAATATCCTGTCCCAGTTAGAGTTTTGACAACTAGACACAAGCTAGACCCATTTTGGAGGAAGGAACCTCAAATGAGAAAATGCCCCTACCAGACTGGCTGGAGGCAAGCCTGTGGTACTTTTTCTGATGACTGATACAGGAGGGCCCAGCTCACTGTGGGTGGTGCCACCCTAGACTGGTGGTCCTAGATGCTGTAAGAAAGCAGGCTGGGCTGAGCTGAGCACTCATGGTGCTCATCTTTAATCCCAGCACTGAGGAAGCAGAGGCAGGCAGATCTCTGTGAGTTCAAGGCCAGCCTACTCTACAGAGAGAGTTCCAGGACAGGCAGGGCTACACAGAGAAACCCTGTCTCAGAAGGAAAAAAAAAAGTATATTGCTAAAAATATCACATGCTTCTGTTGCAAGGCTTAAAAATAATAATGATAGTACTGAGCCAAAAATCCCCTCTCTGTGGGCTAGCTTTTGTGGTACCAGAAAGAAGTTTGCTGGAGAGAATTGTGGCCCAAAGTCTAGTCATCTGGGGCTTCCTCATGCTTCAGATGGAGCGCTAGGCAAAATGTGCCAGCTACTTCAATATAGCGTGAGTGGTTATACACAGAGCCGACTTTCTTTTTTCAATGATTTATTTATTTTTATGCATTTATGTCTGTATGAGGATGTCAGATCCCTTGGAGCTGGATTACAGACAGTTGTTACCTGCCATGTGGGAGCTGGGAATGAACTCAGGTCCTCTGGAAAAATAACCAGTGCTCTTAACTGCTGAGGCATCTCTCCAACCCCAGAACCAACTTTCTGACTAGACTTAAGGGCCATTCCACAGGGGGATAATATTCACATCTGGTCCTGGAAACTGGAGACACAGACTTGTACTCAGGGAAGTCACAGGCCTCAGTAGAAAAGCAGCTGCTACTCTTTTGTGTATGAAGATGCTCTACCCATTGAGGAACTTCCCAGCCTTGTGTGTATGGCTATGGATTGTGACTACAGATAACCTTCTACCTTGTGGGCCCCAGGAACTGGACTCAGGTCGTCTCAGGGTTGGTGACAGGCATTCTTACCTGCTCAGCTATTTCACAGGCTCTCCCTCAGCTTTCGTAGACAGCTCAAGACCACCTTCTCAAGGGTGGAACTGCCCACAGTGGGCTTGGCTTTCCACATCAATCATTAATTAAGAAAATGCCTCACAGACTTGAATACATGCTAGTTTGATGTATTCAAACTGAGATTTAACTTAACTGAGATTTTCTCCTCTTCCCAGGAACTCAGCTTGTGATGCAGCCTAGTACATGTCCACACAAGTGTGTGCTCCACATACAGATGGGTAGATAGATAATAAATGCCATAAAAGACTCACATGCAAAGCTGAGTTTAATCCCTACAACTGCATAATGTAACACACATAAAGCTATATAGACATTATTTTTTTAAGATTTATTTATTTATTATGTATACAGTGTTCTGACTACATGTATGGTTGTAGGCCAGAAGAAGGTGCTAGACCTCATTACAGATGGCTGTAAGCCACCATGTGGGTGCTGGGAATTAAATCCAGGACCTCTAGAAGAGCAGTCAGTGCTCTTAACCTCTGAGCCATCTCCCAGACCTTATTTTTTGGTTAGCAGTTCATAATATTGATATTATTTTGAATGAATATATATTTAAACTTTCCATTTTAGGGGCTGGAGAGATGGCTCAGAGGTTAAAAGCACTGACTGTTCTTCCGGAGGACCTGAGTTCGATTCCCAGCATCCACATGGCAGCTAACGACTGTCTGTAATTCCAAGATCTGACACCCTTACACAGTTATACATGCAGGCAAAACAACAATTCACATCAAATAAAAAATATTAAAAAACAAAAAACTTTCCATTTTAATTTTGAATAAATCAAGTATAGACAGATAAAGCTTAATAAAAGTCCTTGGATTTTTAACTATTTTAAAGTACAAGTGGAGCTGTCCTAGCACTGGGAAAGCAGAGGCAGGGGCATCTCTGTCACTTCAAAGCCAGCCTGAACTACAGAGAAAGTTCCAGGATAGCAGAAGCTACACAGAGAAACCCTGTCTTGAAAACCCCAAACCCAACCCAAGCGAAACCAAGAAGTATACACTAGCTTCAGTATTACAGCAATCCCCTCCCTCGGCCTCCCAAGTAGTAGAGTTACAGGCTGAACCACCAGGAAGGGCGTAGATAATTACTTTCAAAACAAACTAGAGCCTGGCATTATAGCATAGGCCTGAAATCCTAGCCTTGAGAGGTAGAGGTGAGAGTGTCAGGAGTTCAAGGTCATCCTTTGCTACAAAGGTCAGCATGGGCTCTCAAAAAGAAAAAAGCTGAAGGGATAGATGGCTCAGTGGCTAGGAGCACTTACTGCTCCAGAAAGCACAATTTGGTTCCTAGCACCCCTGTAAGGCAGCTCACAGGCAGGGCCAAGTCCAAGTCCAAGTCCAGCGGATCTGACGCCCTCTTCTGGACTCTGGGCACCTGCACTGACAAGCATGTAAGTAAAAATAAATCCACAGCTTTGATATGAGCACTCAGGAGGCAGAGGCAGGAGGATCTCTGGGTTTGAGGCCAGCCTGGTCTACAGAGTAAGTTCCAGGACAGACAGGGCTACACAGAGAAACCCTGCCTCCAAAAACCAAACCAAACCAAACAAAAACCATTTTTGGCTCAAGAGTATATCACTTGCCTGGGACATGATGTCCACCACCACAAACAACCCCTAAACAACAGAAGCCCTTATTGTAATCTTTGGCCTTAGAACTTTGCTATTATTAGAGCAATATTAAAGAATTATGGGGGGGGTGAGACAGCACTGGAGAGGCGATTTAGCCGTTAAGAGCACTGGATGTGGTTCTTTTCCTTAAGCTCTCAGAGGCCACCTGGACACCCCTTCCCCCCCCCCAATAAACCTCCCACACGAAAAAGAGAGCACTTGCTGCTCTTCCAGAGAACCCAGGTGATTCCCAGCACCCACGTGGAGGTTCACAACCATCTGAACTCTAACTCTAGGGGACCTGACACTCTCTTCTGACCTAAACCAAGCAGGCACCCGTGTGCTTCATAGACATACACACAGGCAAAACACCCACACACATAAAATAAATAAAATAAAAACTATTTTGGTTTTATTTCTCTTTTTTAAATTTTTTTCTTTAAGATTCATCTATCTACTACATATACAGTATATAGGAGAGGGCACCAGATGCCATCACAGATGTCCACGAGCCACCATGTGGTTGCTGGGAACCGAACTCAGGACCTCTGGAAGAACAGTCAGTGCTCTCAACGTCTGAGCCATCCCTGCAGCCCGGTTTTATTTCTCTTTTAACTTATTTAGTTAATTAGTTTTTGAGAAAGAGTTTTGGTCTGTAGCCCAGGTTGGCCTGATCCTTGGGCTTCACTCTCCTGAATGCATGGATTATTGCTTACATTACAAGGCAGATGAGTTCCAAATTTTAGCTTGTTCCCAGTGTGCCTGGCAGAGTTCCCCTCCCTTTTGGAATGTGTGCGCTGTCACCTTCTCCCCACATGGTCCAGTTTGTTGTTTTTATCCTTAAGGAGGAAGAAAATTATGTTTCCCATAGCTACTGTCTCCAGGACAGATATGGCTGTTCCTAGTGATCTTACTAAATCTCTTGTCGCTAAGCCCCACTTTAAAAAATCCTTTATTTGTGGAGCACTTTCCATGCTAAGAACCTTGCTTTTATTTTCTCCTAAGAAAGAGTCTGTGAGCAAGACACTGTTACTATCCATTATACAGACAGGAAAACCAAACTCAAAGAATGAGAGGCATCAAATCCTCTTTAATGCAAAAGGAAAGATGACACTAAATTCTATTAAATATATATACACTAAAAAGTTACTCTCCTGAGTCTGGAGAGGTGGCTCAGCAAGGGCACTTGTTTTGTAGAGGACACTGTTTCCATTCCCAGCACCCCAGCCAGTTACGAAGAATTGTCTGTAATTGCAGTGGCAGTGCATCTGACGCCCTCTTCTGGCCTCATCAGGCACTGCATGCACATGGTATACACACATATATGCAAGCAAATGCCAATATACATACACGTAGTATAAAAATAAGTACCACTTTAGATCCTTACGTGACTCTTCCCAGGTCCTTTATAGCTGAATCTCTATCTGTGCTCCTACCTTCTGGTCCTTATCCCCAGCCCCAATGAAGCTAAAAGTCATGTTCATGGCCAATACATTTGAACCTCTTAACAGTGATATTTTGCCTGGCTTTTTATTCTTCTAGAACTCTGTTCGGAGCCTTCACACCATCCTCTGCATCAGGACTTCCTGATCCCTCCCTCTAAGGCCATCTGTTGCCCCTGCCTTCAGCTGTGCACCTGAGCTGCTGTAGCCCTCACAGGAGGCAGACTGTGATGCTGGCCCGCTCCAGGGAGCCGCTGGAGTGAAGAATAGAGGGGATGAAGGGGCGGTTACCGCAGCTTGAACTGTGGAACTGAAGTGGGGAAGAATTCGGTCCCAGTCATCTTCCCAGCAGGAATGTTCCCAGACACCACTGACCTCTCACCCCAACCCGCCTCAGTGTGAAGATCCACTGCCTCCACCATCCCCAACTTCAAGGACCAGCAGCCGCCTTTGGAGTATCTGGGGCATCGTCATGGCAACCATGCCAGGCAAGCTTGGGGTGGGCTCTTTAAAGTCTTTTATTGCCTACCCCCAAACAGCCTGATTCTCTTGGTAACACTGAGCAAACTGGAGAGTTTGGAAGAGGAGGGACCATTGCCCCTTATGGCATCTCTCAAGGCAGGGAAGACTGTGTCTCCAGGGCAGAGCTTTACCCCAGCTCTCTGTCCCTGTACCCTCAAAGCTCCCTGCTGACGCTCTAGACATTGGTGGGCATCTCTTATCTCCTGTTTACATGGGGAAGAAGAAGGAATTTGGGGAGGGTCTGGACTCCTTCCTCTGCCCACCTGGGCTGTGGGCCTGGTGATGTCCAGCTTTACTGAGTGGGTGGGGGTGGGGATGCTCAGGGTTTGGTGACCTAGGCAGAGGCCTTGTGTGAGTGATTAGCTGTCACGTTGGGTGTAAGCTCCTTACCCTTCCGATCTAGTTTCCCATCCCCAGATGTAATCCACAGGTAGGGGGATGGGGCTTGAAAGCACTAGCCAGGCTTAACAGGCTTGGCCAGTACTGGCCTTGGGAAGTCTACCCTCTCTGCCTGACTCTCCTGCCTCTGAGTATGCGCTGCTGTGCTTCCTCCTGTCTACCCCAACAAGCCTGTGCCTCTACTTGTGAAACTGTTGATGGCAATGGAAGGCATTGGGTAATGAGTCACACACGTCTCCTTGACAGGATTGTGGTTGGGAATAGGACATGGGGACACAGACTTGCAGACCATGTGGGTATTGGGCAATGGAGGGTTTAAGTGGCCGTGTGTGCGACTGACCCAGGGTCTGAGGAACACTGGTTCATTTGTATTTGACACAGATCGGGTGGTTCTGAACTGTAGCTAATACAAGATTATCCTGATGATGCAATGGCAGCAATTCAAAAAGAATTTGGGAGCAGCAGAACTTCACTGGGACAGTTTGAGCCCCCACCCCATGGACGCTTGCTTGTAACTGGACACATTTTCAGTTGTAGAACTCCAGGGATAGAATGTGTGTGCATCTAACAGGAAGTGGCATGGGTGCGGCCCACAATCCTACAATACTCAGGACAGGCCCCCACATTAAAGACTTGTCTACCCTAGAACAAGAAAAGCCCTGACTTTCTACCCTGTGGTCAAAGGCAAGTTTCTTTATCCCTAGTGGGTTACCTGGGTTGTACCTTCCTAAAGTTATCAGGATTATCCATATGAAGTGCCTGCTGAGGGCTGGAGAGCTGGCTCAGCAGTTAAGAGCACTGACTGTTCTTCCAAAGGACCTAAGATCAATTCCCAGCATCCACATGGCAGCTAACAACTGTCTGTAATTCCAAGATCTGACACCCTTACACAGTTATACATGCAGGCAAAACACTAATTCGCATAATATATATATATATATTTTAAGTGCCTGCTGTATGGTGCATGCTGATTGTGGCTCAGACTGGGAGCAAATGTGAATAGATCTGGATGTGGGGACTTACGCCTTCTCTCCCTTTCTCCTTCCAGTGCTTCGGTGCTTCAGACAGGCTTCCTCCACCATGAAAGGCTGTTGGTGATACCCAAAGAAAACTGATGAGCCCTTTACTGTAGCACAACCCCAAAAAGGGCTTGTATTGATTAAGCTTGCATCGTGGGATAGCCTGGAGCTCTCAGGTGCCAAGATTTCCATCAGAACCACCTGACTGGAGGAGGAAGTTTCCATTAGAGGCAGCTGAGCTGGCAACATGTCCTTACCTGAGGGTTGTGGGGAACTTGGGTGATGTAACATCTGATTCACCGGAGTTATGGGGTACCATTTTCCAAACTAGGTGATCTCAGAAACACCCAAGTCCTGCTGACCACTCCCCCTCCTTTCTAGGTTCTTAATAAGTAGGTCTCTGAGTCTCCTCCCCAGCGCTCCTCACCCCTCCCCACAGTCCCCACCCCTTCACACTCCTCTCTGGCTCCTGCTCATCCTCCAAGCCTGGAAATGTTGATGTGTTCAAAACAGCCACTAGACCAGTATGGTGGTACACACCTTTAATCCCAGAATTTAGGAAGCAGAGGCATGTGGTTCCCTGGTCTACATAGAGAGCTCTATGATGGCCAGAACCAAGTAGAGACCTGTCTCAAAAAGAAACAAAATAAAACCAAACCAAACCAAACAAACAAACAAAAACACCTCACCACCAACACCACCACAAACACCCTCAGACCCTCTTCCTCCAGACCCTCCCAGTTGTCTGTGATTTCCTCTTGGCAGCTTGAAGTCTCAGTAGAAATATTAATGTAGTAAAATTGGAAATGCTACAAATCAGGCTTCTTCCCTCCCTCCCTCCCTCCCTCCCTTCCTCTGAGATAACAGTTAGGCAGTCACCAACACACCACTCTCTGACACCACTGTCACAGAAAACCTGGTTTTATCTAACCCTGGTCTTGCTCTAAACCTAATGTCACCTAAGCGGGTTCTCAACAAGCTTCTACATATCACTGTCGTGATTTCAAGTGATTGTATCTCCAGGTTAATTAACCTTGAGCCTTTTTTCATCCATCCCATAGTCCTTTACTTCTTATCATTCTCCAGACTATCAACAACACAGTATTCTCAAAATTGTTGCTTATAACCAAAAGTCACCAATAGCTAATGTAACACAGATGCCCTTATGTAATTCATGTTACCTAGTATCAGTATATAATTTCTTATCAGAATGTAATTTCTTATCGTTTTTTTTTGTTTTTTGTTTTTTTTTCGATTCAGGGTTTCTCTTTGTGACAGTCCTAGCTGGCCTGGAGCTCACTGTGTAGACCAGACTAACCTTAGATTCACAGAGATCCTCCTGCTTCTGCCTCCCAAGTGCTGGAATTAAGGGTATATGCCACCACAGCCCAGCCATAATTTCTTATTCTATTTAGGATGATCTTTCCTTGGAATATAAGAAAAATAAAATGGGTATCAGTTTGAATTTTCTATAAAATTTGATAAAAGACAATAATACCAACTTGTGGTGGGTACTTACTAGTATCAGATCACTTTTGAGCACTGCGTGTGTGTGTGTGTGTGTGTGTGTGTGTGTGTGTGTGTGTGTGTGTGTGTCTGGGGGGGGGAGTATGTGCACATAAGCAGATGCTTAAAGGATAGAAATGAGCATCAGATTTCTTGGAGCTGAAGTTCCAGATTATTGAATGCTACCCAGCATAGATGCTGGAACTCTAACTAGGGTCCTCTGTAAGAGCGGTACATGCTCTTAACTGCCAAGCCATTTCTCCAGCCCTGATGTTTTGTTGTTTGTTTATTTTAAGACCGGATTTTACTATATAACTCATACTGGTGTTGAACTTACTTTGTAGCCAAGGTTAGCCTTGATTGAACTCAAGATCTTCCTGACTCCATCTTCAAAGTGCCCTCATAACATCTGGTTATATTATCTATCTATCTATCTATCTATCTATCTATCTATCTATCATCCATCTATCTATTTATCTGAGATGGATTGGTACGGCCTTGAACTTCAGCCCTGTGTGGTAGAATTAGAGGCATGTATCACCATTCTGTTTAGTTTTTTGAAAACACAAACTAATTTTAGGGAAAATGAAACTCAATGGAGAAAATGCCTCTATCAGATCTGCCTGAAGATAAGACTGTGAAGCATCTTCTTGATTAATGACCGATGTGAGAGGGCCCAGCTCACTGTGGGTTGTGCCTCCCCTGGGCAGGTGGTCCTGCTTTGGCATAAAAAAAGCATACTGAGCCAGCAGTGGTGGCACAGGGTTTTAATCCCAGCATTCGGGAGGTAGAGACCAGCCTGGACTACAGAGTGAGTTCCAGGACAGCCAGGGCTGTTACACAGAGAGACCCTGTGTTGAAAAACAAAAAACAAAAACAAAAAATAAAACAAACAAACTAAAACAAACAAAATATCCAAAACGTAGGCACTAAAAATATCCCCCAAGTCTATGTGTATGAGTTATATGTTAAACACAAAATAATTTTGAAAAAGTTATTCCATTTATGTATCATGGAACACATGTGGAAGAACAAAGCACCTGGTAGCAGGAAAGCTTATACCTGCTGAGGTATTTTGCCAGCTGAAATGTAAATTAATTTTGAGTTTGGAATTGAATCCTATGTACCCAATATCTCATTTATACACAAATATTCTCACATTTCAAAATCTAAAGTCTTGATTTTATATATGGCAGAATCTTTTTTTCTAGCCCATGCTGATTTTGTGCTCATGATCCTTCTGCCTCCTAAGAATCAAAGTTACAGGTTACACCTCCATCCCTGGCTGGGCCTCAAGCTTTTGGAATACGGATGTTTAAACTGTACTATTCCATTCCCCATTCATAAAGAAATGACATGAAGATCTCGCAGGCTTTCCAAGTCCATGTAGCTGTAAGCGACAGACCCAGGGCAGCAGGCCGCTCAGCACTAGGCTACCACATCTCCCTGAGTGCAGTTATGCTTAGCTGCTAGGCCAAGTTGACGTGTGATTAACAAGAGAACCTGTTGTTCCTACACAGAAATGCTTTCAATACAAAGAGTCAGTCGCTCAGTTTTGTTTTTCTAAGATCAAGTTGTGCTAATATCATTAAGCCACTCATGTGACTCTCCTCACTGGACAAACAAGAGACTTGTGGAGACTTGTGGAGAAAGACCTGGGTGGGGGTGAGCAGTCATGGTTGGTCCTGGAAAGGATGGTAGGAGGTAGGGAGTAGAGGTGGTAATGGAAATACCAAAACAACTCAGTTTAGGCGGGCACTGGTGCTGGGTCACAACATATGTTAATAATCATTATTTGGATAATGACCCAAGACCCAACTCAATGCTTGGACTTTTCTCAGATTATTGTTAAAGAACAATCACAATGAAATCAATGTCACCAACAACACATTGGACATGGGTCAATCATCTCTAGGGAAATAATGCCTGCATCAGATAGTGTGGCTCCTGCTGTAGAGCCCAGGGTCACAGGAATTGGGGAATAGCTGAACCCTACTTCCTACCTATCGAGTCTATGATTTATTTCCTCCTTGGGGGAGGCATGATTCTCTAGGATTGTGGTGGTAGGTTAGATAAAAAGGAATCCACAAAGCCAGTCTGCATTTGACTCCTGTTAGGTGGGATTGTAGTGCCCTCTCATGGAAGCATCCAGAATTTAGATGGTATCAGTTTGGGGCCATCAAAGGGTAGATAGCTCACTGGGGCTCAGTGTAAGAGAAGATAACTTCAAGGTTCTTTCTCAGTGGAGAACTATTTGTCTTAAAATGTATGTTTGGAGACCGAGCCTCTCTTTGATATGATTAGATTTATAACTGCTTCATTAATACTATGTATTTTGTCTTCTCCTAAGCATACAAAAGAATGACTTTTTTTGTTAGCCTAAATTCCTCTGGGAAAAATTGTATGTTTGGCCCAGGTGTAATGTGTTTAATTTATAAATCACACTAAGATTTGTCTACAAGTTAGACATTTTGAAAAGTTGAGTCTGATAATGATGCTTTTTTTGCTTTTGTATGCAAATAGTACATGAATATATTAATTTAATGAACTTTATTGAAGTAAATAATTCATGCGGAAGAGTGTATTAAATCATAAGTTATGCATAATTACCACTTGAACACATCTGTGTAAACCTAACTGGCTTAGTCTGCTGGGGATGCTCTAACACAGTACATAGCAACAGACACATTTCTCACAGTGTGAGGCTAGGACATCCAGGACCATGGTGTGGAAGGGTTGGCCTCTGCTAAGGGCTTTCTTCTTAGCTTGTACATGACTGCCTTCTCACTGGTCTTCTAAACCACATGCTCTAACGGCTCTAGCCCCTGCCCCTAAGGATATGGAAATGGGAGCCTCTACAGATTTCAGAAGGGAGCAACATTCAGTTGCTAGCAGTGACCAGTTAAAATATTGTCTCAGGCTGGAGAGATAGCTCAGCGGTTAAGAGCACTGACTGTTCTTCCAGAGGACCTGAGGTCAATTCATAGCATCCACATGGCAGCTAACAACTGTCTGTAATTCCAAGATCTGACACCCTTACACAGTTATACATGCAGGCAAAACACCAGTTCACATAAAATAAAAATAAGTAAAAAAACAAAACAAAACAAAACAAAAGCAAACAAACCTGAAAATCTGAGCCTGGCTGTGGTGGTGCATGTCTTTAATTCCAGCACTCAGAAGGCAGAAGCATCTCTGAATTTGATGCAAGATAGCCAAGGCTACACAGAGAAACCCTGTTCTGAAAATCAAAAAGAAACAAACAAAAAATTCTAAAACAAAAATGAAAAACTAGAATGCACACATAGCAACATACTCAGGTAATAGAATACTATACCTCAGTGAAAATGGACAAACTACTACATATAACAAGATTAGTCTTATGGAAACAAGAGTGTGTGCTGGCTAACCAGGACTATATGAGGTTCTGGTTAAACTCCCCTAGCTAGTGCTTACCTAGGGAGGACCGGAAGGAGTGTGACCTTGAACTCACCAAGATTTGCCTGCCTCTGCCTCTGCCTCTGCCTCTGCCTCTGCCTCTGCCTCTGCCTCTGCCTCCCAAGTGCTGGGATTAAAGGCATGCGCCACCACCTGGCAGACTTTCAGTTTTTAACTACTGTAAATAATGTGTGTCTTTTGGCACACATGCGTAGGGGCAGAGTTTGTCTCTAATTCTTTTACATATGTTACACCTATAGTTGGCATCAAATGGTTTTATAAAGTGGTTGTAGCAGGCTGGAGAGATGGCTCAGAGGTTAAGAGCACTGACTGTTCTTCCAGAGGTCCTGAGTTCAGTTCCCAGCAACCACATGGTGGCTCATAACCATCTATGATGAGATCTGGTACCTTCTTCTGTATACGAAATACGTAATAAATAAATATTAAAAATAAATGGTTGTAGCAATTTACAGTCCCATCTGTGGCTGTTGCGCCATGGTAAAAGTATTTACACCACAGCAGCTAACAACTTCCACAGACCGGGGTGTCTTTCCTGAGAGAGCTGGTTGTTAGTTATTAGTCAACACTTCATCCTTCAGAATTCCCCCAGTTTTCTCTATCACTGGGTGGTATTGTTCTTTTCTTCCCCAAAGAGAAATAATTCAAGTAATTGACTAATGTTTGGTGGGGAGTGTCAAGGGTTTCACATGTGCTAGGCAGGTGCTTGATCACTGAGTTACATACCGGCCCCCTATACAAGGTATTGCTACAAAGGTCTGGTTGGTCTGAAATTTGCTGTTAGACCATTATCTCCAAATTTACAACAATTTTCCTGAGTGCTGGGGCTATAGGCATGTGAAGTCATACTTGATAGTGAAAGACCCTTAGGGACCCCAGCCCCAAGAACCGACACAGAGATCGCTGGCTGTAAATAACAAGAGGTTTTAATACACAGATGCCTGCGGGCGATCAGCAGCTTCAGCTAACTGAGCGCACTGGGCACAAAGAACAGCCCCCTTTTATACAGAAAAAGGGGGTCTCATCAGCTTAAACATAGTGACATACATCTCATTGGCTACTTTGAACTACATACAAAGTTCCGCTAAGGGGTAATGTTGAAAACCATATACAAGGTTCAGTTATGGGGCAAGGTTGTAAAGTTTTTGATCCTGGAGATGCTGTGAACATCTGGTTTGGGTTAAGATCAGGCACTCCCGGTTTCTTCACCCTCCTGTGACCTTCCTTATCTTTTTTCAAAGGGCTCCTAACTTCCGGTTTCCTGATTTACTGAAGCTTTGCCAACAAGATGACTTCCTGCTAATTGGCCAAATGGCCTTGTGGAAAATTTGCACTGGTCTGAGGTTGGGGTCTTTCAATTGAATCTTTTAAAAAATTATTATTTGTCTATCTATTTATCTGTCTGTCTGTCTATCTTTATATGTGTGTATGTTTGACCTGAATGTTTGTCTGTGTACCATATGCTTGCCTGGTGTCTGCAGAGGCCAGAATAGGTCAAAGGATCTCTCCTGGAACTGGAGTTACAGACAGTGAGCCACCATGTGGGCGCTGGGAACCCAACAATGGTCCTCTGCAAGAGTAGCAAAGCTTTTAGCCACTGAGTCCAGTACCCTAACTCAAAAGTCTTCTTTCTCTTTTTTTAAGATTTATTTATTTTTTAAATTTTTTATTTATCATGTATAATGTATACAGAAGAGGGCACCGGATGTCATCATAGATGGTTGTGAGCCACCATGTGGTTGCTGGGAATTGAACTCAGGACCTCTGGAAGAACAGTCAGTGCTCTTAACCTCTGAGCCATCTCTCCAGCCCCAAAAGTCTTATTTCAATATTTTAGAATTCTAATGTAAAACAGAAGTTGGAGAAAATAGTTTAATTTTTTTTGCCAAGCTTAACTACTTAAGTCAGACATTTCTTATTTTTACAGAATGCTTTTATCTATATATACACAAACCTCCAAATTTAAAAAATAAGAACATTCTATCTTCAGACCCTTACAAATTCTCTCTCTCTCTCTCTCTCTCTCTCTCTCTCTCTCTCTCTCTCTCTCCCTCCCTCCCTCTCTCCCTCTCTCTCTCTCTCTCTCCCTCCCTCTCTCCCTCTCTCCCTCTCTCCCTCTCTCCCCCACCATCCTAGTGTGTGTGCTGGACTCTGTTTCTCACCATGACTGCTCTTGAGAATCCCAGGATCAGGCTGTGCATGTGGAGGCAGAGGATCAGGAGCTGAGTCATCCTGAGCTGTGTTGTGAGTTTGAGGCCAGTCTGGGGTATATGAGACTCTGTCACTGAGAGGTGGGGAAATGTAATAAGAAGAAAAAGAACTTTGGATCAAGCAAGTCCTGGCCAAGACACAAAATTGTTCTGCTCCCCAAGAATGAATAAGAAAACTGATAAAATGCAGTGAAACCACAGAGGGAACACTGAAGAAGAACTGAACTGGAGCCAGAAGAAACTACATGTGAGATGGCAAAAATATTTGTGCAAGGCCTTTGGCACCTTGTCACCACTAGGGAAAACAGACATGCTTTACCAAATGCTTTTATCAGAAGGCTGATAGTGTAACATTATGACCTATACCTGGAGGAAATGGCCCCATGCAGGCAGGTATCGAGGTGGTCAGCGTGGGTGTGGGCCTCGGAAAGAGACACTCAGGCTGCTCTCAAGTGGAGACTTTATTAGAATGAGGATTAGGAAAAGAGAGAGAAAAGAAAAGAAAGGAGAGAGAGAGAGAGAGAGTTCAGAGAGTATGTATGATCTAGTGTATGATCTCTAGCGGGAGAGGGGAAGAGTGAAGGACAAGAATCTTCCTCTTAAATGGAGCTCCATGCCAGAACATTGGGTGGACCAGGTCATTGCTTATTGACCAGGACTCTAGGACGTGGATCAGGACAATAACAGATGAAAGACTCAGAACCATCTTCTCATGACAGACCATTCTGGAGCAACTCAAATATCCCTCAGTAGGAGAATGACAATCTTAGGACTGGAGAGATGGCTCAGTGGTTAAGGGTACTGGCTGGTTTTTTCAGAGGACCTGAGTTCAATTCCCAGCACCCACATGGCAACTCACAACTGTCTCTAATTCCAAGATCTGACACCCTTACATAGTTATACATGCAGGCAAAACACCAATTCACATAAATTTTTTAAAAAAAATTTAAAAAATGAGAAACCTATGATTTTGGACACGCAATGCATAAAATGCAACTTTATGGTACATATAACTAAAAGATAATGGGACTAGGGGCTGTGGGAGTCAACTCTCTGTGCTAGTCAAGTTAAGGTGCCATAAATTCAAATTAGAGCGTTATAACACTAGGATGTCGAGTGTAATTCCCAAAGGAATACATTTTAGGGAAATAAACAAGAGTATGGAGGTTTGTATGTTCTAGATATTAATATATTGGATTAAAGTCTTTTGCCACAAAAAGCCAACTAAACACAAAAGAAAATAGAAACGTGGAAAGGGAAGCCATAGACACATGGGAAATGTAGCAAATGATAGAATAATGATTTCTCATCAGTAAATACTTTAAGATGTAAATGGGTTGTGCTGGAAAGATGGCTCAGTGGTTAAGAGCACTGACTGTTCTTCTGGAGGATCTGAGTTTGATTCCCAGCATCCACATGGCAGCTAACAACTGTCTGTAATTCCAAGATCTGACACCCTTACACAGTTATACATGCAGGCAAAACACAAATTCATGTAAAAAAAGAACAACAATTTAAAAAAAAAACCACTTTATTTATTTAATTATTTGCCTTGGTGTTTGCCTGGAACTGGAACTACAGACAGTTGTTAGCTGCCATGTGGGTGCTGGGAATCGAACCCTGGTCCTCGGGAAGAGCAGACTGTGCTCTTAACCGCTGAGCCATCTCTCCAGCCCCAAGAACGACAATTTTGAAAAACATTTTTTATTTATTTTTTGATGTGTGTATGGCGGTCTGAGGACAGCCTACAGTAGTCTGTTCTCTTTCCATCCTGGGCTCCGTGGACACACCGAAGCCATCGGACGTGGAGACAGGTGTCTTACCAGATGAGCCATCTCAACGACCCTTATCTAGTTATTTCACACTATTTATGTGTATTGGTATTTTACTTCCATGCATGTCTATATACCACTTTCAAAGGCCAGATGAGGGCTTCAGATGCCCGGGAACCGAGGTTACAGATGGTTGTGAGCCACCCTGTAGGTGCTGGGAATCTGGGTCCTCTGGAAGAGAACAGCTGGTGCTTTCTCTGAGCAACCTCTCCAGTCTTCTTTCAAAATTTTAATTAAATTATATTTGTGGTACTAGGTGAGCAAGCAGTCCAGCACAGAATGGCAGTCTTCCAAGGTCAAATGTATCCTGATGCTTTGTTACAAGGTGTGAAAAGAAGAGGCAGGAGGGCTCTGTGGAAAGAACACTTATCTAGCATTCTGGTTCAGTTTTCTGTTGCTGTGAGAAACACCAGGACCAAAACCAACTTGTGGGAGAAGAAAGAATGTCAAAGCAGAAACCTGGAGGCTAGAGACTGAATAAAACCATGAAGGACAATAGATAGGCTGGCTTCCTTCCTCTGGCTTGTACACACACACACACACACACACACACACACACACACACACACACATGGATGGACAGACGGATGGACGGACAGACAGATGGACAGACGGACAGGGTACAGCTGCTTGGAACTTGATATGTAGACCAGGCTGGCCTCAAGCCCACAGAGACCCGCCTGCCTCTGCCTCCCAAGTGCTGGGATTAAGCAGGTAGCTGCCTTTCTTACAGCAGGCAGACCAGGCCCGCTCACATAATTTGCAATCAAGAAAATGGTTCACAGATGTGCCCACAGGACAATCTGATAGAGGCAATTTCTCAAATGAGGATCCCTCTTTCCATATGTGTCTGACATATGGACAAATAAGAAGTCTCACCAAAACCAGCCAGGGTGGTATTGTGGGAAATACCCAAGATTGCAGCTTCCAGGCAACAGAAGGAGGATAAGGTTATCTTGTTACATAATGAAGTCAAGGCTAAGGCCAGCCTGGACCACAGGAAACTCTACCTCAAACAACAACAACTACAAACAAAAAGATAAGAGGAAAAAAAGGACAAAATGTTAACAGTAAAACATGAGTAAGCCTCACATTCCAGGAACCCGCCCGACTTCATTTGAAGGCAGGAGCTATTATGCTGCATTGTTAAGCATAAGTTTCTATTTTACTGTAAGATTTAGCTGCTCTCTGTTTCCTGGAACCTGACCGTCTCCAACCCATGACCTTGATTTGTTTTTGAGAACACTTTGACCCTCCCTGGTCCTCCCTGGTCCTCCCTGACCCTCCCTGACCTTCTCTGACCTTCCCTAAACCCTCCCTAATCACATGGTGACCACATGATTTTGTAAAGTTTTTTCCTTATTTCTCCATTATCTTTCTTTTATAAAACTACTAGTGACTTTACTTTTTAAATTTATTTCCATGTATCCCCCCTGCTCCGGCTCCGTTCCCTCCCTTCTCTCAGTCCCTCCCAGTTAGCCTCCTTCCTTCCCCTCCCCAACCTTTCCCCCCAAAGGGCAAAAGTCCCAAGGTGGGTCATCTCAGTGGACTTTGCTTCTTAAAAGGAGCCCCAGAGATGGACTTGGGAGGCTCTCTTTAGCCTGACTTAGGAGGTAGTTGTTGACCAGCTCTTGGGTGCACCTCAATAAAAATAAATAAATAAATAAGACTGCTTTAAATTTGGCTCAAATTGTGGCAGTGATCTTATTTTTGCTTTTGGGATTAACATTTTCTGAAAGCCCCAGCAAGATTCAGACCATACATCCAAACTCTAAACCTAGACCTTTGCTCCTGAACTTTGGTGGAGAGTCCTAGGGGACTGCCTCAGAAGGCACATGCCTTCAGTTCACTGACTATTGGGGTAAACTTTTGTGCTGAGAAAAGCAGCAAGCATCTATCTATAGAGGCCTCCTGGTGAGGTATAGTTTGGTTCTGTTTTGTGGGATCCCTATCTGGGATGTGGAGTGGGTTTCACAGGATCCCAATATTCTCCCATCAGATAAAAAGTGAGCTATAGAACCACCCATCTGAGGTTCTTGGTTTGGCTTTATGTCCTGTTTGTCTTGTCTTTGATTCATTTTTATAGTCTTCTTCTGCCTTTTGTACTTTCTGTGTTAGTTGGTTTATTTTGGACTTGGGGTGATTAAATTAATGCACCGTATGAGTTGTAAGACGCAGGCCTGACAGCCCTCTGACCTGTGTCCTAAAGAATTCTGATAAAGGGGGCTGGAGAGATGGCTCAGTGGTTAAGAGCACCGTCTGCTCTTCCAGAGGACCCGGGTTCGATTCCCAGCACCCACATGGCAGCTCAGAACTGTCTGTAGTTCCAGTTCCAGGCAAACACCAAGGCAAATAAATAAATAAAGTTTAAAAAAAAGAGAATTTTGATAAATTTTACTCCCCTCTAGTTAAGGAGGTTTATGATTATCCTATAACCAAGAATTATTTCCAACATTCTGTGAAACTGAATTTGGGGTTGACCAGCCCTTCCAGGGTTGTGGTTAATGTAGTATGAAGTTTCTGGCTTGTACTAGCCCCAAGATCTGGACCAGCTGTCCCAAATAGACCACCCACAGTTGCTTGGTCCCAAATAATCACACAAAGTCTTACATTAATTACATGCTATTTGGCCTATGGCTCAGGTTTATTACCTGCTATCTCTTAAGTCTTAAACTAACCCATGATTAGCCAAGTGGCTTAGTAACTTTTCTCAGAGCATTATTCAGTATTTGTCTTCTGTCCTTTGCATCTGCCTGGCATCTCCCTGTTCTACCTCTCTGGCAAATTAGCATTTTATTCAATCAGTAGAAGGAGTAAATATCTACAATGCACAAGAGTATAATTCCATATCATTCCCCCCCTTTTTTTAAAGAATAAGAACCCCCAAATCTAACTTCCTTTGTATAGTTTTTTTCTTTTCTTTTCTTTTTTTTTTTTTTTTTACCATTATCTATAACAACTTGTAACTAAGACTGTAAACAAAGTCAAACATCCATAATTCATTTTGGGGGAATGTGGGGGGTAGTTCTCTAGACTACTTCCTGCTGGTTGGGGGTGCTGGTAATCTTATGGGGACCCAAAGAAAAATTTAAGATTATGGACAAGTCCTTACTGGAGTAGTCTCTAAGGCTGAGTCATCTCAGCCAGTCTCCTTGAAGCTATTTTAGATGCAGAGCTCAGAGGAAATTGCAACAAAAGTGCTCAGAAATGCTGGATCATCTGAGCCATCCATCTGTTTCCATCAGAGACTTTTCAGGTGGTCTTCCTCAATCAGACCTGGTTTTTCTTAACCCAGAATTAATCCACAACCTCTCATTTTCTGTGGAAATAAGAAAACCTCTTCTTGGGGGCTGGAGAGATGGCTCAGGGGTTGAGAGCACTGATTGTTCTTCCAGGGGTCCTGGGTTCAGTTCCCAGCAACCATATCGTGGCTCATAACCATCTATGATGACATCTGATACCTTCTTCTGTACCCTGTATACATAATAAATAAATAAATCTTTTTTTTTAAAAAAGAAAACCTCTTCTTGAAAGTAGCATATCTTTTGATTTCAATTTTGGCATCAACTCATTTACAAAATTTATTAATCCAGCAGCATTTATAATCAAATGTCTCTTAGTAGCTCTTAATACTTCCTTTGCAGTCAGAAACTTAAAGGCAATAACATACACTATCCAGATACTTTTTAAAATATCCATCTTTACATGGCTTATATTTTTTACTCATTTCTTTTTTAAGGACTTTCTCTGTCCTTTTTCCTTTCCTTTTCTCTCTCAAGCTGACACATATTTTTAAACACACTGTAAACCAAATTGTTTAGAAAGTTTTGGGTTTTTAAAAATCTGTCTTTACTGTATATCTCTTATCTCTTATCTTTTTCTGTTTCTGACCACATCTTTAATCTGCCAAGATGTGGCTAGGATTAAAGGTTTGGCTATGGAAGTTGACTCCACCCAGCTCCCTCTATTTCTTTCTGTTTCTGATTACACCTTTAATACTACCTTTACCCACCACAGATCTCTACAAGTGGAAAAAGAAAAACCCTACTTTCAGCACTAACTTCAATTCCTTAATTTCTCTAATTGATTCTATCCTTTTCAATCATCTCCCCACACGGAATGAGTGTCAGTAGACCCTCCATTCCCATTTCACTACTGAAGAAAGGGAACAGATTCTTATGACAGCAACCAAATCATGCATGGGCTAGCTTCAATGGCTGACCCTGCTCTGCCAAGAAGGAGACCTCAGTGGGACAATAACACAGAGAGAGCTAGGTGGTCATTCAGTGAGTACCACCAGGTTCTGCTAGAAGGGATGAAATGGCAGCACAAAATCCCACTAACCTATCTAAGGTAACAGATGGGAAACAGGGCCCAGATGAATCACCTTCAGCTTTCCTGGAGCACCTCCTAGGTACCCCTAGACGCCTATAGACCCAGAGGACCTGGAAAATCTTATGGAAATTAACCTGGTCTTTGTTACTTAGTTGGCCCCTGACAAGCATAGAAAGATACAAAAGATGGATGAGTTGTCAGGAAAGAACAGGTTAGAACTATTAGAGATAGGTCTGAAGGTGTTTGAAGGCAGAGACAGCAAAGAAGATTTTCTGGATAAAGAGTATGAGGCATACCACCCATGGCTGTCTACAAGCCCCAGCCACTCTCAACTCTGCCTATGCATATCATGAGAAGAAGAGACCTTTACAAAAGGACCAATGTGCAAAGAAATGGGTCATTGGAAAAAGGGATCTCCATGCAGCTAGATCCCCCAACCAAGCTAATCCTGACTATGAAGGATCAGTGAGGGCAAGACTTCTAGAAACTAGGACCACAGAAGCCAGTGGTAACCTTCACCATACGGGGCCAACATGTGAAGTTTCTAGTGGACACAGAGGCTACTCATTTGGTCTTACAGGAGCCCCTGGGACCTCTTACCAACCAAACAATGAAAGTACAGGAAACAACAGGAGATGTCAAAGAACACAAATGGTCTACTGACCTGATTGTTAACTTAGGACAAAGAGCTATAACTCATTCTTTTATTGTTATTCCTGAATGTGAATGTCCCTACCCTTTACTGGGGCAGGACCTCTTGAACGTGCTCCAGGCAACAATATCCTTCTCAGGAGACTCTCCTAGGTTGCAACTGAGAGGCCCTTGGCTATTTAACTATAAGCTGCCCAATTAGTGAGATTATCTGCTCGTCTAAAATCCAGCTCATTTTGTGGATGAAGAATGGAAAAAGTTGCTGCTTCAGGCAATTCCTACAGTTTGGCTAGAGGACAGTTCTCCTGGCTTGACAAAACATGTGCAACTAACCCATCATAGTGCAACTAACATCTGGAGCAGTGCCCATTCCAGTCCAGCAGTGCTGATGTGGGATGTCTTTCTGTACACTGTGAATATGTTTTATTACTACTTGTTAGTAAAGAAGCTGTTTTGGCCTATGGCAAGGCAGCTTAGAGGTAGGCAGGAATTGCAAGCAGAGATGGAGGCAAAGAAGGGCAGAGTCAAAAGACACTGTAAGCTGTTGCCCAAGGAAGAAAGATGCAATGAGACACAGGTAAAGCCACAGAGCCATGTGGCAATGCACAGATAAATAAAAATGGGTTGAGTTACATTGTAAGAGCTAGGTGGTAATGAGCCTGAGCCATAGGCCAAGCAGTTTGTAATTAATATAAGCCTTTGTGTGATTATTTGGGACTAAGCGACTATAAAACAGCGGACTGGATGGGTCAGAAAACTTCCAGCTACATAGTACTCCATTAGTTCAGAAGCCAGAAAAGGGATTAAGATTCACATCAGGTGCCTCCTTGAAGCAGGCATACTTGTTCCTTGCCAGTCAGCCTGGAATAGCCCCTTGGTGCCTGTCCAAGAGCCTGGAACTTAAAACTATAGACCAGTACAAGACTCCAGGGAAGTAAAAAAGAGGGTATATCCATTTACCCAACTGTTCCAAATCCCTATACTTTGCTCAGTTTATTATGACCAGAGCATAAAGTTTACACCGTATTGGTCTTAAAAGATGCACTCTTGGGGCTGGAGAGATGGCTCAGCAGTTAAGAACACTGACTGCTCTTCCAGAAGACCAGAGTTCGATTCCCAGCATCCACATGGCAGCTCACAACTATCTGTAGTTTCAGTTCCCAGTTCCAGGCAAACACCAAGCAAATAAATAAATAAAGGTTTTTTTTTTAAAAAAAAAAAAAAAAAAGATGCACTCTTATGCATCCCTCTAACAAAATTAAGTCAGACTATATCCGCATTTGAATGGGCTGACTCTGAACTGGGGATATCAGGACAGCTAACTTGGACCCGACGGCTGAAAGGTTAAAAAACTTCCCCACCATCTTCAATGGAGCACCCAATGGGGATTTAAGTCACCCACTCCAATCTCTGAGTCCTTAAAAGGATTGCACTAACATTAGATAAGTAAGATTCTCCCTCAGGTCCAGGTTGCCAAACCTGTTGGGTACTGCCCACCTGATCACCAATTCCAGCCCAGAAGTGGTGTATTAGTCTGCTACTTTATTTTTTTATTTTTTTTTAACTTTATTTATTTATTTATTTATTTGCCTTGGTGTTTGCCTGGAACTGGAACTACAGACAGTTGTTAGCTGCCATGTGGGTGCT
The DNA here is from genome assembly GCA_004025045.1 of Sigmodon hispidus. Lineage (NCBI taxonomy): Eukaryota > Metazoa > Chordata > Mammalia > Rodentia > Cricetidae > Sigmodon > Sigmodon hispidus. The sequence continues at coordinate 143,678 of PVIH01001180.1, forward strand.
GGGAATCGAACCTGGGTCCTCTGGAAGAGCAGACGGTGCTCTTAACTGCTGAGCCATCTCTCCAGCCCCCTAGTCTGCTACTTTAAAACCAACCAGCTTGAGTCTAGATGGAAAGGACCTTACACCATGATTCTTTAAACTTCTACTGCTGTTAGAGTTGATGGTATTTCTTCCTGGGTTTATCACTCATACCTCAAGAAGGTGACCGAGAAACTCACAGAAGAGCAGCCCATCCACAAAGATGGGACAACGTAACTGAAAAAAGACTGTTAAAAATCAGACTATCTAAAGTTTGGCTGTCCAACATAACTTTGTGTTCTTGCTGTTGATATTTTCAGCATGCTTGTCCTGTGGCTAATAGTTTTGTTGTTTTGTTTTCAACCTATGCAGTAGGAATCTAAATGCATCTTGACGGGGGAAATAAGATGCTCCCTATTGTAGGAAGCACCCTGATAGTGTCTTGCCAAGCAAAAGATGCCTTTACCCACCAGGGCTGATAGGTTCAACAAAAGAAGGGGAACATAGAGTCTTTATCGAGGAGAAGACTTGGGATGGGCTAATCTAACTGACCAACCCCAACATAACAAATAACACAGACTTCAGCATAGTCAAATATCCTCCAGAGGATTCTGATCACAGAACTTATAAGTGTGCTAAAATAAGGAAAGTGTTAGATTCATTAATCATTTTGACTGAATTTAACACACCCAGAGTAACCCTGTATGTACCTAATAATGTCTGGATCCATCCAGCACTAAAAAAACAAGGAGAAAACTCCTTCTGCATCAGAGGAGATCCCTCTGTTCCCTGGCTTTTAATAATTTCTTTTGTATGAAATAGGAGTTTCTTGGGGCTGGAGAGATGGCTCAGAGGTTAAGAGCACTGACTGTTCTTCCAAAGGTCCTGAGTTCAATTCCCAGCAAAACCACATGGTGGCTCACAACCATCTATGATGAGGTCTAGCGCCCTCTTCTGTAAAACTGTATGCATAATAAATAAATAAATATTTAAAAAAATTAAAAAGGAAATAGAGGTTTCTTATGACAGTTCTAAAAGAATTAGCAGGTGACAAAATAGAACATGCCCTCCCTAGTGTTTTAAAAGCTGTGGCTGATGTTCCTGTGATAATGTCTATTTCCTCCATTGTCTATGCTCTGCTTGCCCAAATGTCCCTTCTTATTATAATTCTGCTTCTTGTCACATCCTCCCCTTTGGTAAACAGTTGCCGTTAGGATGGACTTTTTTTCTGTGAAAATAACACTTATTCTGCACTCCCAGCAGGATAGCAGGGTTTATATGGGATGGGATGTGTTACACCTATTTTAATCAGCAAACCCTTACAATCTGCTAATAGGATTACAAGAGCTCTTCCTGAACATTGTGCTATCCCTCACACTAGGCTCCACTGTAGTCCCTGCTATTGCTGCCTTCTGTTACCTGTCCAAGGGCTCGGTGTTGAACTACAAACTACTAATATTTTGATGTTACAGCAAAATATTAGCAGAAATTATTCAAGAAATGGGAGAACTGAGAACAACCATCCTACAAAATTGAGTTACTGTAAATTGATTACCTGCTACTCAAACACAATCTTGGTTGTCAGAAGTTTTAATATCTCTCATACCACTAACAACCAAATTGATGATCTATGTGAAGAAATAGACAAAAAATCTCTCAAACAAATTCAGATTGGTCAATATGGCTAAGACGTTTCTCCCCCTTCATTGGCTCTCTAGTACCAATTCTGCTAGTTATTATAATCGGTGTGTACCCTCCAATGTGTTACTCACTAACTTGATCGCACATCAGGTAAACAATTCCAGAATCATCAGTACTCCAATATTATTAAGGCATCTCCCAATCAAAGATTTGACAGGGAAACATAAGTCAAGGTGGGAATGAGGAACTTGCCTGGATCCATTGTGAAGGCAGGAGCCACTATGCTGTATTGTTACAAGTAAGTTTCTTTTTTACAAAGATTTATTTATTTATTATGTATACCGTACCAGGGTACCAGATGTCATTACAGATTGTTGTGAGCCACCATGTGGTCGACCTCTGGAAGAACAGTCAGTGTTCTTAGCCTCTAAGCCATCTCTCCAGCCCACAAATAAGTTTCTATTTCCTGTAAGAGTTGAGTTTCTCTCTGTTTCCTAGAACTTGACCTTCCCCAATCCATGACTCTAATTTGTTTTGAGAATTCCTAGACCCTCCCTGAAACCTTCCTAGCCCTGAACCTCCCATGGTGACCACATGATTTTTTTTTAAAAGATTTTTTTGTATTTTTATTATTGCTCCATTGTCTCCTTCTATGAAACTACTTGTGACTTATAATTTTACTCCTTAAAAGGGACCCAAGAGATGGATTTGGGGTGCTCTCTTTAGCCTCGCTTAGGAGGCAGTCATTGGCCAGCTCTTGGGTGCACCCCTATAAAAAAAAAAATCAAGGGGCTGGAGAGATGACTCAGAGGTTAAGAGCACCATCTGCTCTTCCAGAGGACCCGGGTTCGATTCCCAGCACCTACATGGCAGCTAACAACTGTCTGTAGTTGCAGTTCCAGGCAAACACCAAGGCAAATAAATAAATAAAGTTTTTTTTTTTTTTAAAAAAAAAAAATCAAGCCTGCTTAAAATTTGGCTCATATTGTGGTAGTGATCTTATTCTCAACATTGGGATTAACATATACTTTGGATTGAAAGAAGTAAAGACTGCCGCTAATCCCAGCACTCAGGAGACAGAGGCAGATGGATCTGTGAGTTCAAGGCTAACCTGATCTACAGAGAGAGTTTCAGGACAGCTGGGGCTACACAGAGAAACCTGTCTCAAAAAATCTAAAATAGGGGCTGGAGAGATGGCTCAGCGGTTAAGAGCACCGTCTGCTCTTCCAGAGGATCGGGGTTCGATTCCCAGCACCCACATGGCAGCTCACAACTGTCTGTAGTTCCAGTTCCAGGCAAACACCAAGGCAAATAAATAAATAAATAAAATTTAAAAAAAAATCTAAAATAAAACAAAAGAAAAGAAAGAAAGAAGCAAAGACAGAAAGACTCCACACAGTTAATTACAATGAACAGAGTTGGAGACCTTTAGCCCACAGTGCCGCACTGTGAGGTGGGGTGACCTACCAAGAGGCAGTACTGGAAGAGGACAGGAGAGTGCCCGCTAGAGTGCTGGGATTGTTTTAGTCTGGATCTAGGTGATAGGAACATAAAGTTCAATGTAGCTACAACTGATTTAAATTGTATTTAAATTATGCCCTAATAAAATGTTTGGTTTTTTTTTTTTTTTTTTTTTTTTAAGTCATACAGCTGGCAATTATTCAGAGTGATGTAGGTCAGGGACGGCTGCCCGTCACCCAGACTGATGTTAGCACTTTGTTGATGTTGGGTGCAGCCCTGTCTTTTTCCGATGTTTGCATGTCATTGCAGGTGTCAGCAGGGAAATACCATTGTTCTGATTTCCTTTTTGTTGCTGAGAAAACAAAACCAAACCAAACACTCTTATTGAAAGCAACTTGGAAAAAGAAAGAGTTGATTTGGCTTCCACTTCCAGGTCACAGAACATCACCGAAGGCAGGCGGGGGTGGGGGGGCAGAAGGGGGCATGGAAACAGAAATTCAAAAGGGAACTTGAAGTAGAAACCAGGGAGGAGGGGCTGGAGAGATGGCTCAGTGGTTAAGAGCACTGACTGTCCTTCCAGAGGACCTGAGTTTGATTCCCAGCATCCACATGGCAGATAACAACTGTCTGTAATTCCAAGATCTGACACCCTTACACAGTTATACATGCAGGCAAACACCAACTCACATCTTTTTTTTTTTTTTTAAGAAAGAAACCAGGGAGGAATGCTGTTCACAAGCTCAACCACTCACAAGCTCACGACCTGCTCAGGAATGGTGCCACCCACAGTGGACTGAGCCCTGCTACATCAACTGGTAATCAAGACAATCCCCACAGCCAATCTGATCTAGGATTCTGGAATCCCAGATTGTAATTCTAAAGAATTATCTCCTAGATGATGCTGTGTCAAGTAGGCAAAGCCAACTAGGACAACAATTTTTCCTTTAAAAAAATTTAAACCAGGGCTGGAGAGATGGCTCCACGGTTAAGAGAACTGACTGCTCTTCCAGATTTGGTTCTCAGCATCTGGCAGCTAGCAACTGTCTGGATTTCCAGCTCCAGGGATCAAACTCCTTCTGGCCTTCTTAATCCCTCTACACTCATGATGCATAGACATAAATACAGGCAATAAAATAAAACACTAAAAAAAAAACAAAAAACAAAAAAACTTTATAGAACCAAAGATTTTACATATTGATTAATGTTAATCCGCTGGCAATAACCACAATGATATATATAGAGAGATATAAATAAGCAGGTATGGCTAGATAGCCCCAAAAGTTATAAAGAAAAACTGATAAAGAGGAAAATTAACATTTGGTCACTTATTACTTTATACTCAAAAATGACATAATTAATTAGGAGTAGAGTTGTACCCTTTAACCCCAGAACTCTGGAGACAGAGGCAGGAGGATCTCTATGAACCTGGTCTGCATTAGAAAGAATCTGTTTGTTTGTTTGTTTGTTTTTTCACCTTATAAAAAGTCTGATTTAATGAGAAAACATAAAATATTTTACTTCATTTAAAAAAGAAGCCAACATACAATTTCTAATGAGAACTAGTTACCTTTATTGGACCGTGGTTTTGAGTAAGCTTGAATATGTAGTTGTTGAGTTACACTCAAATATAGGATCGTTTTCTTCAACAACACACAGGCCTTTTGTTCTCAAGACTTCTACAGTTAAACTTTCTCCATCTAAAATAATAGAACCATCTTCTGCCACTTTCACTCGAGGAACCAGCAGTGGTCCATCCTCCTCCTCCTCCTCCACTTCTTCATTCTCATCGGCATCATGAGTGCTCTGATTTTCTTGCCTATCTCTTGTCGGGGTGGGAGCCAAGGATTTTTCCATTTTCTTTTCTTGTTCCACTGAAGAAGTCATTGGATTTTTATCTGGCAGGTAATATGAAGTCTCTCATAGTCATCTTTGAACGATCTGCTGGCCTCTGGCTTTCATTTGTAGCAAATTTGTTTTTCCATTGTTTCTTCTGTTTTCTCAATTTTTCTTTCAACATTTCTGTTTCCGGGCTTTATATATCCGCTATCTATCTGAACACGGTTGTTTCTCCTCAGCTGGAGTAGGGTTGGCTGTGGAGCATCTTGATTAACTAGAGATGAGGGCTGACCCTGCAGTCACAGACAGTAGGGCTTGACACCGCTTTCTTCTCTGAAACGTAGAGGACAATTTGCTGGACTCTGCAACATTATTTCCTTCACAGCTCTTTGCTTCACTGCTGCTCCCGGGAGCCTTTTCTTGGGGCTCCGCTCCTCCAAGAATCCACCGCAGTCACATCCGTGGGCTCGGCTGGCTTCGGAGCAGACTCGGTGACAGGTTCGGGAGGCCAGGGAGCCTCTGGTCCTCGCTGGGGATTGGAAGTGGCGGAGCCCCTGGCGCCTACACCAGACCTGACATTCGGCTTCACTAAGGCGTGCCCTGCGGATCATGGGGGAGCCAGGGAGCCGGGAGAGGCCCAGAGCCCCGGCTGCTGCCCGAGGGCTGGGACCCTTGGCCTCGCACACAGCCACAGTCACCAGCCCAGGGCTGCTACTGCAATTTCGCGCCCCCTCCGCCTCCTCCGCTCTCCCGCCACCTCCTCCTCTTCATGACTCTGCCACACTGATAGCTAAGTTTCTCCTCCCCGCCTGTTTTTGTTTTTTAAAAATAGCAATTTATATACATAATTTAAAAAGCAATGAGGGCCAGTAAAAGTGGTGAAAGTGTGTGCCACCATCCTGATTTCTGAGCTTACAAGACGAATGAGAGAACTGGCCTGCAGGAGCTCTCTACTCGCTCTGTGGACCAGGCTGGTCCTCTTACATCTGCCTCCTGAATGCTGGGACTAAGGTGCACACCACACTGTGTGTGTGTGTGTGTGTGTGTGTGTGTGTATCAGCCAGCTATCTCTGGGATTCACTCTGCTGCTTGCTCCACTTCTCAGGGGCTAAGTTTATATCTTCTTTTTTGTTTGTTTGCTTTTTTATGATTTTTCTGAGACAGGGTTTCTCTGTGTAGAAGACCTGGCTGTCTGTCATGGAACTTGCTTTGTAGACCAGGCAGGCCTCAAACTCCCAGAGATCCCCTTGCCTTTTTCTCTAGAGTGATTAGACTAAAGCCATCCTTTCCTGCCTGGCAAGGTTACCTCCTTCTATTGTGGAGGGGCTGTAGGGCTGTGAGGCAGAGTTCTCTCACACAAGGCCCTGGACGTGACTGAAAACAAGCAACCACCGGCCAAGCACCTCTTTTATTGTTGTTGTTGTTGTTTTTTAAGATTTCTTTCTTCAGTCACTCATTCAGGAGGAATGAGTTTACATAGTAGATCAAAATTTATCAGAAAAAAGGCAAAAGGCAGGGCAGATCTGTAGTTGGTGAGCTGAAGAGATAGCTCAGAGGTTAAGAGCACTGGCTGCTCTTCCAGGGGACCTGAGTTCAAGTTTTAGCAACCACATGGTGGTTCACAACAATCTGTAGTGAGATCTGGTGCCCTCTTCTGACATTCACGCAGAACACTATATACATAATAAATAAATAATTTTTTTTTTTAAAGAAAGAAAATTGGATACATGTGGCTTGCTGCTGGAGGGGGCAGCACCCACCTGAGAGGGTGCTGGGTCAGTGTCTTAGTTAGCAGGACTGGGTTTGGATTGGTGTTGGATGATACTGATCAGAGAGCAGAAGTCAGACCTGGTTGGCAGGATGTGAAAAGATGGGAGGTGATGGAATGGGCAGATGGAGAATGTCAGCCTAACTGTCCAGTGATTCCTTCCTACAACAGCTACAGCCAACACTGAAAAAATGAAAGGTTGAGTCTGAGGTACACGTTTGTCCTAGCACTTGGAAGGCAGAAGCTAATGATTCTCCTGCATTCCCAGGGTTTACATAGAGGGATCCAGGCTAGCCAGAGCTACATAGTAAGACCCTGTCTCAAAACAAACAAATACATAATACATACACAGTGTCATAGTTCTTTTTGGTTTATCCAGTGAATATGTATGGTATTTCATTCTAGTCTTCATTTACATTTCTCTGATATTAATAAAATTGAACATTTTTGTTCATTTATCAACTGTACATGGTTCCTTTTCTGAGATTATCTTTTGCCAACTATATACTGAATTAGTTACCCTTTTCTTATGTTTTATGGGTGTTATTTATATATACTCGTTATTAAGGCTTTACTGATTACAGTACAAATACTTTCTCCTTTGTGTGTAGGCTATATTTTTATTTTTTCTAGGTGCAATAAACAGAACTAATATAACTATTGAGGTTATTTTTATTAATTTTATGAACAGAATTCTTCAATGATTTTGCAAATAGAATTATGATATACAATAAATCTAGTGTTTTAATTTGCATTATTTAAGTTCTTGCAGACATTTCTTGGTTTTAAAATAATATACTGGGGCTGGAGATATGGCTCAGAGGTTAAGAGCACTGACTGCTCTTCCAAAGGTCTTGAGTTCAATTCTCAACAACCATATGGCAGCTCAAAATTATCTATAATGGGATCTAGGCCCTTCTTCTTGCATGTAGTCAAACATACAGACAGAACACTGTATACATAATAAATAAATAAAAATTTTTTAAAATATATATATATACAAGTTTGGTTTTGTTGGTTTAATTTTTTTAAGATTTACTTATTTTACTTCATGTGTATGAATGTATGTGCCCCCACGTGGATGCCTATCGGATGCTCTGGAGCTGGTTTACACTTAGTTGTGAGCCTCCTTCTCAGTGCTGAGAATGGAATCTAAGTCTTCTGTAAGAGCAACAAGTGCCCTGACCATGGAGTAGTCTTTCCACCCCACTGTTTTGTTTGATCTTTTGACAATGCTGGGCAAACACTCTGCTACTGAGCTACATACTCAACTCTAAAGTTCTCCTTAAAAATACCTAGTTAACATACTTTCTCTGGGCACTCAGGAGACAGAAGCAGGAGGATCTCTGTGAGTTGGAGGCCAGCCTGATCTACAGAGCAAGTTCCAGGATGGTCAGGGCTACACAGAGAAACCCTGTCTCAAAAAACCAACCAACCAAACAGACAAACAAAATCAGTAAATAAAAAATAAATCTTAAAAAAATCTGAGTGCTCAGTTTTGGAATTCTGGGGTGTGCTGATGGAGTGGAGACCCATAGCTTGGAAACCCCAAAGTTCCTGTGAGAAAGTAATACTGACCTGCTGTGTGGCCCAGGCTAGCCCTGGCTCCTCTGCAAGCTGAGGCAGGATGATCAGGATTCAATTTAGTCACAAGATAAGAAGTTAAAAAAAAAAAAAGACAAAAAAACAAAAACAAACCCCAACATACTTTCTCTGGCAGCTTGAATCCAATAGCCAGGACTTACCCAAAGGTGGAAGGAAAGACCCAGTTCCACAAGGCTGTCTTCTGACCTTCACATGCCCACTGTCTCCACATGCCATGAACACACACAGTAATCATTTTTAATTGCTGGTATTTAGTACTTGTCAAGCATATTCAAGTTCCTGTTTTCCTCTCCAGCACAAAAGGGAAAATGTGGTAAATTTTTGTCTGTTTTTAAGGCTGAGCATGGTGCACAAGTCTCTAAATCCCAGAACTTGTGAACTGGAAGAAGATGGATGGGGAGGATGGGGTCACCCTTGGTCACATATTGAGTTCAAGAACAACCTAAGCTACATGACAACTATCTCCCCAAAATAAGATTAAATCCATATTTGAAATTTTTCCTCACTGCTTTTATACATACAATTATCAAGTTTTAGATAAGCAGTATGATAACATTTTACCCTGAAGTATTAAATATGTTCTTTAGTAACTAAGATGTCAGAAATGAGATTGGAGACATTTGGCTACTGAACCTTCTAAAGGCTCTGGCCAAAGTCACAGATGGAGCAGCAGATGTGAACCAAATACCAAGTCTGCTAGTTAATCGCAAGACCTACACATTATAAAAACTTAAAGATCCTCAGATGGAAAATAAATTAGTATAGAAAATATCTAGAATGGGAATAAAATTTCTAGCTGAGAATGATTGCCTGGAGGGATTGATACCTGGAAATTTTTATTATTATTATTTTATTATTTTTTAGGGTTTATTTTTGTTTTATGCATATTAGTGTTTGCCTGTATGTATGTCTGTGCACCATGTTTATGCAATATCCTTGGGGGCCAGAAGAGGGCGTCAGAGTGCCAGGGATTGGAGTCAGAGCCTGTTGTGAGTGGTCATGGGGATGCTGTAAACAGACCGTGGATCCTCTGGAGGAGCAGCTAGAGCTCTTAACCACTGAGTCATTTCTCCAGCTCCTGGGGCAAGTTTTAAAATATGGTGTTCTCTGTATTGATGGTTATAATCCATGTGAGGAGTGAATGCCCCTGTGTGTGAGTGAGTACCACATGTCAATCATACCAATGCCTCAGGCTCGTGGGAATGACAAGGCTTTCCCCGGGGTTGGGTGGGAGGAGGTTTGTTAATAAATGGTTGGCTTTTAGTAAAAAATTGTTTATGCAAAAAAGTATCAGCAGCCCTTGCAGAGACCCCCTATCGACAATGCTAGCCCACCTCCTGAGTTTCCCGGCAGCTGGTGCCTCTTAGAGTCTCCCGGCAGCTGGTGCCTCTTAGAGTCTCAGCAGGACCACCCAACCCCCGGGAAAGCTTTTCTGTGTGTGTCTGTTAGTTCTTCATTCCCGGATGCCCAGGCATATCAATCCCAAAGCTGTGCAGATTGCTGCAAATTGTCACAAGTCTTTTTGTTTGTTATTTTGTTTTAAGATTTATGTTTTGGGGGCTGGAGAGATGGCTCAGCGGTTAAGAGCACTGACTGCTCTTCCAGAGGACCTGAGTTGAATTCCCAGCATACACATGGCAGCTCACAGCTGTTTATAGTTCCAGTTCCCAGTTTCCAGGCAAATATCAAAGCAAATAAATAAAAAGTAAAAAAACAAAAAAGATTTATGTTTTGTTTGAGCACATGTAAATATACCATGTACGTGTAGTGAGTGCCCTCAGGTCAGAAGCGGTTCAGGTCTCCCGAAACAAGAGTTACATTACAGACAGCTATGATATGGCAGGTAGGTACTGTGCCAAGAACTGAGCCTGCCCCTGTCCTCGATGACCACTGAGCCATCTCTCCCACCCTAACATAAGTCTTCTTTAAGTGTTTATATCATTAGTGTGTGTGTGTGTGTGCCTGCAGGTGCCTATGCACCACAGCGTACATGTGGAGGCCAAAGAACAATTTTCCTCATATGTGAGTCCCAAGAATAAAACTCAAGTTGTCAGGCTTGGCAGGAGGCCCCTCACCGGATGAGCCCCGCCTTCTTTTTTAGTTCTCCCTGAGGTGCATATTCCAGGCTAGCTGGCCTGTGAGTTTCCAGGTGATTCTTCTGGTTTATCTTTCATCTGTAGGGGAGCTGGGGTTACAGATGCATGCCACCACATTTATCTGACTTTATTTTTTATTGTTTATTTTACTTTCTTTTGAGACAAGGTCTCTCTGTAGCCCTGGCTATCCTGGAACTTACTCTGTAGACCAGGCTGGCCTCAAACTCACAGAGATCCACCTGCCTCTGTCTCCCTAGGGCTGGGATTATTGGTGTGCACCACACTGCCCAGCAGCATTGGATTCTGAAGACAACACTAATGGGTGAGATCTTTTATACTTTAATGGTGGGTGTGTAAATCGAACCATCACCATGGAAACAAGTTAGCTTTTATCCTACATTATTAGGATGGCATTTCTAGAAATTACTCTCAAGTGGATGCTTACAATATCTAGCTTTTCTTCCATTCTGATAAAATATCTGAGTAAAACAAGAGGAAAGAATTCTCTTGAATGCCTTATTTATTTATAATGTGCATTGGTGTTTTGCCTGCATGTATGGATGTCTGTGTGAGGGAGTCAGGTTCCCTGGAGGGAGAATTACAGGCAGTTGTGAGCTGCCATGAAAATGCTAGGAATTGAACCCCGGTCCTCTAGAAGAACAGCCAGTGCTCTTAACCACTAAGCCATCTCTCCAGCTCCAAAGGATTTATTTTGATTCATGGCCATGGTCACATGACTGTATTGTTTCTAGGGCTTGGTGAAGCAGAACATCACAGAAGGAGCCTGATGGGCAAACTGCTCTCTTGCTGGAGGACCAGAAACACAGACAACTGGACAGGAAGCTACCCCCTCAGTGACCTACTAACTCCAACTAGCTTCAGCTTCACTGCTTTTCAATAATACCATCGAGATAGGAATCCAAGGGTAGATTAATTTGTGGGTTAAGTCAGAGCCTCGTGTCCTAATCACTTTTCTACAACACTGGCAGCTGGGGGCCAAACTGTCCATAAATGAGCCTTTCAAGGGCATGCTTTGTATTCAAGTCCTAACAGTGCCCAGTTCTTGCATGTGTACAATGGAAGGTACGGAAAGAAATCTGATGGTAGCAGTGTGGTGTGTGTGTGTGTGTGTGTGTGTGTGTGTGTGTGTGTGTGTGTGTGTATGTATGTGTGTGTGTGTATGAGAGAGAGAGAACCAAGATAAACTGAGACACACAGAGAGAAGGAAGAATTCAAATGTCAGGGACCACACAGAATGGGTATAGTGTGGAATAGAATACTGTTTTGCACTTAAAAATGAGTACTAGGGGTTAGAGAGATGGCTCAGAGGTTAAGAGCACGGACTGTTCTTCCAGAGGTCCTGAGTTCAATTCCCAGCAACCACATGGTGGCTCACAACCATCTATCCTGAGATCTGGTGCCCTCTTCTGGCACACAGACATAATGTTGTATACATAATAAATCTTTTTTAAAAAAATGAATACTATTCCTCACATGCCACAATGCGGATAATCACTTGTTTTGATGATGTCTCACTAAGCAGTCTGGTTTCAAACTCATGATCTTCCTGCCTCAGTCTCCTGAGAGGGCTCAGTGGGTATGCTTCCAATGTTAGTAAGCCAGATGGCCTGAGCTTGATCTCTGGAGTCCACAGTGGGGTGAGACCACCAACTCCTGAAGCATATTCATGATTTTTGCACATGTACCCATACTCCTTTGCAATGTAATAATAATAAACAAACTATAAACTTTCAAAAGTTGGGTTTCTGTTTGCTTGCTTCTGGTTTTTGAGATAGAATTTCTCTGTGTCGCCGTGTCTGTCCTGGAGCTTGCCTTGTAGATCAGGCAGGCCTCGAACTCAGAGAGATCTGCCTGCCTCTGCCTCCTGAATGCTGAGATTAAAGACATATGTCACCACTGCCTGGCTTGTATTTTAAAAACTTTAATTGGCACATAGTAATTATACTTATATATGGGGTACAGTGTGACATTTCAGTGCATATATCCTATATATAAGGACTAGATTGGGGTGACATCATCATCTCAGACACTTGCCATTTCCTTCCATTGGAATTTTTCCTTTTATCTCTTCCTTCAGGGACTGGGGGTGCTGGAGATTGAACTCAGAGCCTTGGTATGGTTTATCACAGAGCTACATCTTGAACTCCACCCCCAGCTAGTTTGAAATATACATTTGTCAACTATGGTTATCCTTTTGTGCTGTGGAACATTAAAAGTTATGGTCCTGGGGATGGAGAGATAGCGGATAAAGTGCTGACTGCACAAGCAAGGGGAACTGAGTTCAAATCCCTAGCACCCATGTAAAAGCCAAGTTTCAGTGGCACATGTCTGTAACCCAGTGCTAGGACACACACACACACACACACACACACACACACACACACACACACGCACACACACACAGAAGATGCTCACTTGCTCACAGCTAAGCACAGGAAAAACCAGCGGATGCAAATTGTGAAGGCACTCAATGCCTGTTTTCCACCCAGATGGCTGGGAGTGGATGTTGTTCATAACCTGGTGACCTTTGCTATCTGTACAGCCAGAACTCACCCAAATCCCCTAGCATGTTTATTCCAGACTCTCTCTCCCTAGACTTTTATCTTTACCTTTCTCAGTCAATAGAACCATTCTTAGGGGAAATGTCTCACACATGCTAAAATCTATGTTATCTCAGAGACCACACCAGATCTTAAGAGGCCCTTAAGCTACAGAACCCATCTTCATGGTAGAGGTCACGCATACTCTACAAAACAGTTTTGAAGCAGGTCATGCCTTACGCTTCATTGTGCACATGGGATTGAGATAATTGTTATCAGGAAGATCTTTTTAAAAATTGCATCTTATATATCCTTAAATATATCTAAAATCAACTGGCCTGGTGTCAGACTCCAGAAGTTTGATCTAACAATGACTAAGTCAATGGGCTAAACTGAGTTTTTCTTTTTTGATTTTGGTTTGTTTTGTTTTGTTTGTTTTTGAGACAGGGTTTCTGTGTAGCCCTGGCTCTCCTGGAATTCACTCTGTAGACTAGGCTGGCCTTGAACTCACAGAGTTCTGACTGCTCTACCTCCTGAGTGCTGGTAGAGGTAGATCAAAGGCCTGTGCCACCACTGCCCAGCTGAGCTTTCCTTTTTATATCATCTCTGATGCTTATAGGGACTCGAACAAACATACATACACATGAATATGTACACACACACACACACACACACACACACACACACACACACACACACACACGAGTTAGCCCTTTAGTCCAAACATATTTCTCTATCCACTGAACATCCTCTCTCTCCTCATCTCCTTCCTTCCCAGGCTCTGGTACCCCCTATTCTCTACTTCTTTTTTTTAAATATTTTTTTAATTTTATGTGAATTGGTGTTTTGCCTGCATGTATAACTGAGTAAGGGTATCAGATCTTGGAATTACAGACAGTTGTTAGCTGCCATGTGGATGCTAGGAATCAAACTCAGGTCCTCAGTGGTTAAACTGAGCCATCTCTCCAGCCCCATATTCACTACTTCTTTGAAATCAACTTTCCACATATAAGTGAGAATACACAGTATTTTTTTCTAGATTACTTTATTTCACTTAATAATATCACACAATTCCACCCAAGTTGCTATAAAATGCTAGGACACCATCCCTTTATAGGGAAACAGTATCCCATTGTGTATGTAAGACATAACTTATTCATCCATTCACAAGCTGGTGGACATTTAGGTTGAGTCTATACATCACTGCAGCCAGCATGGGGGTGCAGACATCTTCAATGCACAATTTCTTTGCATAAGTACCCACTGGTGGGGTTGCTGGATCACGTGGTAGCACTGTTCTAGGAAGAAGCTATATATTGTTTTCTTTTTTTTAAGATTTATTTTTATTTAATGTGCATTGTTGTTTTGCCTACATGTATATCTGTGAAGATCCCCTGGAAGTGGAGCTACAGACAGTTGTGAGCTGCCATGTGGGTGCTGGGAATTGAACCCAGGTCCTCTGCAAGATCAGCCAGTGTTCTTAACCACTGAGGCATCTTTCTAGCCCCTACATATTGTTTTCTATCATGACTGATACATTTTCACCAGCAGACTGAGATTCTCCTTCTCTATGTCTTTTGGTAGTGTTTGTTAATTTAGTATTTTTGTTTTAGTTTTATTTTTGATCTTCTGGGATAATTATATAGCTCTGGCTGCCCTGGATCTTGCTATGTAGACCATCAGACTGTCTTTGAACTCTTGGAGATCTGCCTGCCTATGTCTCTTGAGTGCTGGGAACGAAGGCTTTCTCCACCAAGCCTGGCCCAATTTTTGTCTTTTGGATAACAGTCATTTTGAGTAGAATGAAATAGTATCTCAGAATGGTTTTGATTTTCATTTCCTTGATTAATGACACTGACTGTTTTGTTTTCCTATATTTCTTGGCTATTTATATATCCTCTTGAGAAATGTCTATTTAGGTCATTTGCTTGGTTTCAAAAATTTCTTATTTGTTTTTTCCATTGGAGTGCTTGAGTTCTTTATATATTTTGGAAAGCAATAGATGGTTGTGTGAGTGCATTTTGACTGTTTCTACCTTCTGAGGTTGTCTTGACTTGAGAATGCTGATGTCACTGTTGTATTTTAAAAATGGTGTGACAAGTGGAGACCTTGCAGGGTTGGGGCCAAGGGGCACAGTGTGAAATGACTCACACCCTGCAATAGCACTTACAGGGAGAGTTTTATTAGGGGAAGGGAAAAGGAAAGAAAGACAGAGAGAGAGAAATCTCCACACAGAGTGACCTTGTGGGGAAAGAGAGAAAGAGGAGGGAGGGGTTTTCTCTTAACCAAGGATGGTGTTATCAGGACCCTGGGAGGGCTAAGGTATATGTTTATTGGTTAGGACTCAAAGAAGCAGGTCTGAATGATAACATTCCCCCCTTTGGATTATTATAAAAGGTAGGTTATGGATAGCAAGTGGAGCAGGAATGAGGGTGCTTCCTGTTGACAAGGGATTAGGTGGGGAGGAGGAGGTCGGGAGTCAGGGTCACACACAATGAGAGGTGTGAGTGAAGAAACATTCAGTTAGCTGTCATTCTGGAGGCCTCAGGCCTCTGTTCCTGGTGGGAGCTGAGAAGACTTGTTGCTAGGAGGAAAAAGTAGATTGTTATCATCAGCTCCATAAGTAGGGCTAGCCATGGGAAGAGTGATAACTGCCAGAAATAATGGAACAGAGAAGTGTCCTGGTTGTACAGAAGAGGAGAGGGTGAATGGTCAAGACGCAAGAGCAGATACGCCCTTCAGTGGGACATCTTGGAAAATCAGGTTCCAGTTGCTGGGTAAGGTGCCCACGTGAGCCTGGAGAGGTGGTACCAGCAGTGAAATCCCAGGAGTTTGGGGAGATGGCATGCCAAATTGAGAGGTGATGTGTTCTTCAGGATTACCTGAGCCATCACATCTGCTGTTTCCCTGGAAGTTGGGAGATGCCTTCATCCATCCTGTATAAATGTCAACAAGTTAGGACATAAAGGAGTTTTTATGGGTGGACATATGTGTAGAGTTAACCTGTCAGTATTGGCCTGGTTGGCATTTTTGAAGCGGGTACAGGGGTTAGTGTATCTGGAGGGCTTCTGCAGGTTTGGCCTTGGCATGAATTTGGCAAGAAGGATTGACCTATGCAGGAATCTGTAGGTGTTTGGAAAACAGCTGAACAGATTTATATCTTAGTGTCAAAGAAAAATGGTAAAAAAAAAAAAAAAAAAAAGAAAGAAAAAATCCTAAAAACTGTTTGTAGTCAGTGCTCTATCAGTCTATCAAAACTGCATTTATCAATGTTAAAGTTACATCTAAATCCTGTTTATCTTGTACTACAGAGTATGTGAATGAGGCACACCTGCCTGTACTTTTAACGGGAAACTTACTAATGAGCTACCAAAGTGCTTGTAGCCTTAGAGTTTCAGGGAACGCTGTGAACTAGCAAATCTATTAGTACCATCAGACACCAACAACTCTGAGAAGGATAAGTAAATAAGTAGAGGTAAGACAGCTTTCCAGTAGGTAGCCCCAAATCTCTCCATGGTTGTTGGGGACCAGAAGCCCTAAAGTCAACATTTGTTCACCTGCCAAGCCCAGAAGATCTGACAATTTTTTTTTTTTTTTTTTTTTGGTGTGTGTGTGTAGCAGAAATTTGAGAAGATCAACCTGCCTGTCTTAGCAGGGGGGACCATCCATCCTCATTGCTTCTCTTAATCAGTCTGGACAGGATCTTGACAGCTTTGTGCTGCATGGCAAATCTTGCCATGGCCTCCAGGAGAAAGTTCTTCTGTGGCCACCCATCTTCTTGGAGAAGATACAGGATGCTGCCAGAAGCTAGCATGTCTCTCTGTCATAAAAAGCTTTTATATTGAATGTCATATTCTCAGATTTCTCTGGGTATGTGAAGATCAGGAGAACAAAATCTGTTAGGTATATCTAAATTAGACAAATGTTGCTTAGGCTTAACTTTAAAAGCATACATAATAAGTTAAATCTAGATATATGTTTTTCTCAATTGGTTACAGCTTACCAATGTTAGTAAAAGCAAGAAGATTCAGCCTCTAGTTTTCAACTGTGGTCCTAAGATATATAAGGCAAAACCAAGTCTTAACATTGCAAGCAATTTAATTTTAATATCAATGGGCTTATTTTTAGGTTATAAAATCTGGCCACCAGGAAAATTCATTCCTATACATGATGTAGAGGTTCAGTTTTAGTAAGAGTAGCACTTCCATTCAATTTCTGTCAGGTTTAGCCTTAAAAATAGGATTTTGAATAAGAAACCTAATAAACAAATAGTGATGGGACAAAATCACCAGGGCCAAACGGGAATGGGAGAAAAGGGGTTTGTGAGGTGGGCTGTGGCCCAGCTGTAAGAAAAGGACCCTCTCAGGGGACCAGAAACTCTATTATAAAATATATATCTTGTGGGGCTGGAGAGATGGTTTAGTGGTTGAGAGCACTGACTGCTCTCCCAGAGGACCAGGGTTCGATTCCCAGCACCCACATGGCAGCTAACAATTGTCTGTAGTTCTACTTCCAGGCAAACACCAAGGTAAATAAATAAATTGAAAAGTTATATATCTATATCTCTCTATATATATATCTTGTTTATCAAATACCTTATTTATCAAACATATGCCATCATTTAAATTCTCTAGAAGATCAGCATTGAATACTTGGCAAAGACATGGATGTAAATATCTAAGTTAGCTTTTGTTAATATTAATAGATCTTTATAAATTTAAATTTCTCTTGTATAGAGTATACACAAGTCCATACCAATTCAAAATATTTGAGGCTTGTTGCTTCCTTACTCTAGAAAGAGATAAAATGAACAGAGGGGTCAGTAGGGCTAACTGTATTGTTTAACTTTAGTACGCTCTTGCAAAAGATGGCTGCCAGTCATGTGGCTGTTTACATCATGAGGAGGTCACCAGACAAAATGGAGGAGAGCCATGTGGCTGCTGATTAAAACATGTTTGTTTGTTTGTTTGTTTGTTTTTTCAAGAGTTACATACACATATACACAGAGTTGAATCCAAGTTACATACACATGCATGCAGAATTAAAGCTAGCTTACATTCACACACACAGGGCTAAACCCAAGTCATATGCATACACACACACAGATATATTAAGTTGGAGTTGAGTAAATAACAAAGGAGAAGAGGGCTGGAGAGAGGGCTCAGAGGTTAGGAACACTGACTGTTCTTCCAGAGGTCCTGAGTTCAATTCCCAGCAACCACATGGTGGCTCACAACCACCTATGATGATATGTAGTACCCTCTTCTGTACACTGTAAACATTAAAAAAGAAAGAAAGAAGGAAAGAAAGAAAGAAGGAAAGAGAGAGAGAGAGAGAAAGAAAGAAGCAATGAGAGAAAACCAGAAAGCCTTGGGGTGAGGCTGGCAGGTAAGGTGCTGGCCGGAAATGGGCACCTTTGTTGGGCCCTGTCAGGATTAGCCACGAAACAAACAGGCTGCACACGACAGAGTTAGTTCAAGAGGGACAGTCAAAGAATGGAAACAGAAGGACCTCGGGAGGAGCAGGCAGATGGGGGGGCGGGGGAGAAGTGAGAGAGGAAATTAAAGACAGGGAAAGGGATTAGCTCGATAGTGGGTGCTTTAAAAGGTGCTCGTGCCCTGGGGAGAATCCACGGGCATTGGAATGAAAGGGGAATGAGCTTTCTAGCTAGCAGAAGCTGAGTAGAACAGGAAGAAAAAGCAGAGAGAAGGACTCGGGAAAGGCCTTAAAGCAGGGTACCCCTTTCATCTATCGGATTATAGGCAGAAGCTGCAAAGGTCCTGTGAAATACTGGGATGTGGGGTGCCACCATTTGTATTGGAATCTAAGGGGTAGCAGGCACATTTTCCATGAGTGAGGTAGAGAAATAGCATCCCAGAAATTCATCGAGGACCAATGAGGCAGCAGAGGCTGGCCTGGTCATCACTCAAAGGTCCAGGGGCCATGGGGTGCTGAGTAGGAACATGTCATGCAGGAACAGGGGTGGTGGTGGGTGTCAGGGACCAGGACCCTGGCTTGAGCCTCTAGGCCTCAAGCTAAAGGCTCCTGTGGGAACTTACTGAGAAACCAACCACTAAGCCGGCACGACCCTGAGTAAAATAGATGTTCTCCCAAAGTAAAATAGATATTCTGGTTTGCTTAACAGTAACAGAGGAGTAACTCTAAAGAATAGAATAACAGGAACATTCTGTGGCTAGGTTACTTAGCAGCCCTCCTGATAACATAAAAAATAGCTCTAAAGAATAAGATAACAAGAACATTCCATGGTTAGGTTACCTAGCAACCCTCTCTTGAAGCCAGACCAGTCACCTTTTTACCCTGCCAATATCCTGCTCCCCTGGCCAGCTTCCTGCAGGTGTTTGAAGACTGCCCCCTCCCCATATTCTGCTATATAAGCATGTATAGAATCGTAATAAAACTGCAGCTCGATCAGAATCCCATTTGACCTGCTGCCTTCCTTTGCATCTCCCTTCCCTTCATTCTCTCTTGTAGATGGTCTCCTGTGTTGAAGTCCCGCAGATCGGGAAAGTGGGGTTGCTCTGAGCCTGAGTGAAACACAGTCATCTGGTACCAGAACTTTGAGAAAAGTCAAAAGGTGAGGGCTGTGCTGGAGAAATGAAGCCTCATTCATGGGAAATGACCAGAAGTGGTGGTGATGGTGGTGTGCGTGTGTGTGTGTGTGTGGGGGGGGTGTACCAACCATGCCAGTGTTGGATGGGGAGTCTCAGAAATCCTTTAGGTGGGAAAGTAGAGATGTCTTGGGCAAATCAGGTTCCAGGGTCCCAGTGCTGTCTCAGACTGCCAGGAGAACCTGCTGAGTTTTATGGCACCATTTGATGCATTTGAAAAAAACCCTGGTGGGTTGGAGCCAAGATGCCCCATGACAGGTGAGAGAGAACTGTCATGCACACAGGGCTGGCACAGCCACAGAGGGTAGGAGCCACAGAGAAAGACACACCACGTAGGGGGCACTCATATGGGAAGCCTTGGGGAAATAAAAGGTAAAGAGAGACAAAGCAGTGCAGAGTGGCTTTATAGGAGGGGGGTATAGATGTGACTTCGTGGCGGGAGAGAGGTAGAGACAGAGATAAGAAGAACTTTTGTCTTGAGGGAGATTTTAGGATGATGACATCGTCAGCACCCAGGTGGGCTAAGGTATTGCCTGCTTATTGGTCAGGTCTCCAAGGAGCAGGTCTGAATGCTCATAGTCACTGTCAGGAAGATTTTAGTTTTGTCACAATCTCAGTCCATTTTTTATTTTTATAGCCTATTCTCTTGAGATCTTGAGATCACATCCTTGTACAGACTAATGATATATATATATATGTGTGTAGACATATATAATTGTCTGATATATATCAGTGGTTTCACTGCGATATATATATTCACAGTGGGTTTTGGTCTTACATGTAAATCTTTGATCTGTTTCCTATGGTGAAAGATTGGAGTCCAGTTACTTCTGTTTATAAGCATCCAGTTCTCCATCAGTATGGCCTTTTTGTATAATCAATAGATGAGGTAAAAAGATGGGTCCCAGATTTTACAGAGACTCTTAAAATTACATCCATATAGGACATGAAGGTTAACGAGTTGAGACTAACGGAAAGAATGGGGGAAGAGGAGGAGAAATATGGTCAAAGTACATGATGTACAAAATGCATTTATTAACTCATCATCAAGCAATGAATGTATGTCAATAAATTTACATTAAAGGTGCAGTATTTGTCCAAGTAACTGTTTACTGAAGCTACTTTTTTTTCTTTTTTCTATATTTCTTTCCTTCTTTTTTTCTTCTTTTTTAAAAAAATATTTATTATTTTATGTGAATTGGTGTCTTGCCTGCATGTGTAACTGTGTAAGGGTGTCAGATCTTGGAATTACAGACAGTTGTTAGTTGCCATGTGGATGCTGGGAATTGAACTCAGGTCCTCCAGAAGAACAGTCAGTGCTCTTAACTGCTGAGCCATCTCTCCAGCCCCTTCTTCTTCTTCTTCTTCTTCTTCTTCTTCTTCTTCTTCTTCTTCTTCTTCTTCTTCTTCTTCTTCTTCTTTTTAGGACAGGGTTTCTCTATGTAGCCCTGTCTGTCCTGGAACTCATTTTTGGACCAGGCTGGCCTCGAACTCAGAAATGTGCCTTTCTCCGCCTCCTGAGTGCTGTGATTAAAGATGTGCACTGCCACCTGCCAGTTTATTATTTTATTCTTAATTGTGTGTGTGTTGCTGAGTGCAGGTGCCTAAAGAAGAAGACGTGGGTTCATCTGGGGCTGGAGTGGGTGCTGGGAACCAAACTCAGGTCCTCTGCAGGATAGATCGGTATGTGCTTTCAACTGACGAGAACTCTCTCCATGCTTATCACTCTTGTTGTGAGAATACGGCATGTACTTGTTTAGTTATTTTGAAAAACAGTGGTCACTTCTCTGTGCATTTGATCTCAAAATTCATGTCTTCTATTTGTCTGAAACTGTCTCCTCTTCAATCAAAAACTCTCCAGCCCCAGCCTTTGGCAACTGTCATTCTCTCTAGTCTTGACTTCATGTTTTGCAGCCCTTAAGTGTAAGCAGGATCCATGAGGTATTGGTCTTCCGGTGCCTGGCTTATTTCACTTAGCAGTGTCGCTTATTTGTGTTATCATAAACCACAGAAATCCTCTTTTCAAAGCAGAATCTTGCCCCTTCTTTATTCATCTTTTATTTGTTTGTTTTCTTGAGACAGGGTTTCTCTGTCTATCTTGGAACTTGCTTTGTAGACCAGGCTAGCCTGGAAATCAGAGAGCTCCATCTGTCTCTACCTTCTGAGTTCTGGGATCAAAGGCGTGCACCACCACCTGGCTGTATTCATCTATTGTTAATAGAAATTTAGGTTGATTTCTCATCTTGCCTACAGCTGAGAACCCCAGTATAGTCAAGAACTCATTATGTGAACCTGGCTGATGTCATTATAGCCACCCCCACACCTCTGTCTCCTAAGTGTTGGGGTTACAGTCATCATGAACCACCACACCAGACTTATAGTTTATTTAATTTTATATTGAGACAGGGTCTCATATAACCTTGGGTGTCCTCGAAATCTGCCTTGAGGTTGGCCTTGAACTCTTGTTCTTCCGGCTTCCTCCTCCTGAGTGTTGGGATGTGCTCCACTGTCTGGCTGTGTCATCTGGACACCCCTTATCTCTCTGCAGTCTGGCTGCCTCAGCAAGATATGGTGTGGATGGTGGAGCTCCTGGGCACAGACCTCTGCTGACTGTGGGAGTCTAGGACACCAGCTACTGCACCATCCTTCCTGTTCCTGAGGTAGAAAAGATTGAGGCCTCTCTCAGCAGCCTCCTCCTTCCTCCCCTCCCCCTTGACCTGATCTCATGCTCCCAGGGTATGTGGTTCACTGGGTAATGGGTGGATTTTCCTAAACTGCCTCACTCTGGAGTGGAACATTCCGTCCCTGCGGGAGGACACACCAGGAGTCTTTAATCTCTGTTCTGCTGGCAAAGTTTTCCAAGGTCAGAATCCAGGCTTTGACAATTGTTTACTTCAGAGTGACACCACAATGGTCAGATTTCACTTTCCACTCAAGCTTTTGAGTAACAATTCATTGGGATGGCTCAGTAGGTAACGGTGCCGTCACCAGGCCTGTGGGCCTAGGTTCTGTCCCTGGGACCCACGTGGTGAGAGGAGAGAACTGACTCCTGTGAGCGGACACACACACACACACACACACACACACACACACATACACAAACTCACACATACACATGCACACACATATACACACACATGCGCACATACACACACACGTACACATACACACACTCACAAATAAAAAGATGTTCCCTTGCTCAATTCTCTCTCTCATACAATTTCTACTCAAGCTCTCTGGGGTCACCACTGTGGCATCATTAACTAAATAATTAAAATTCACCTAGCCTTAAAATTGAGTCTGAGAGAGAGAGGCTTCAATGTCTTCTGCCTATAGTCAAATACCAAAGAGTAAGAATGTCTTAGGCCGGCTGCTGTGGGGCCTAGGAACTGTGGGATAGAAAGGCAGCCTCTGGGTTACATGACATGGTGAGGAGCCCAGGCATCTGACTGATGGATGTAACTAAGCTCACCTTGAGAATTAAGAACCTGCTTCTGTGGTAACTATCTAGACCATGTGAGGGCCTGGGCACATTCAGGAGGCTAGGACCATTCACGGTGCCCACCTCCGCCTTGCCTGGGTTTTCTTCAGCCATTTCCTCTTTCCTAGGCACAGACCTTCTATCAAGAGTCAGAGTCCACTCCTCAGGGAACTTCTATCTCAGTGATAACTCACTTCTGAAGTCAAAACCAGTCAACTCCTGCCAGAAACTCAGGCCGAGACAGACCAGGGTAGGAGACTTTTTAGGACAAGAGTCATCTAAATCTCACAGCCTAGGAGCCGTGAGTAGGGGACATTTGGCTGAGTGAGAGTAAAGGGGCTAGACCCCGGGGAGAGGGCATCCCGGGGAGAGGGGACCCCTGGGGAGAGGGGCCCCGGGGAGGGGGCCCCGGGGAGAGGGGACCCCTGGGGAGAGGGGACCCCTGGGGAGAGGGGCCCCGGGGAGAGGGCATCCCGGGGAGAGGGGACCCCTGGGGAGAGGGGCCCCGGGGAGAGGGGACCCCTGGGGAGAGGGGCCCCGGGGAGAGGGCATCCCGGGGAGAGGGGCCCCGGGGAGAGGGCATCCCGGGGAGAGGGGACCCCTGGGGAGAGGGGCCCCGGGGAGGGGGCCCCGGGGAGGGGGTCCTGGGGAGTGGGGGCCCAGGGAGGGGGGACCCCGGGGAGAGGGACCCCCGGGGAGGGGGCACCCCGGGGAGAGGGACCCCTGGGGAGAGGGGCCCCGGGGAGGGGGCACCCCAGGGAGAAGGACCCTGGGGAGGGGGGGCCCCGGGGAGGGGGCACCCCAGGGAGAAGGACCCTGGGGAGGGGGGGCCCCGGGGAGGGGGCACCCCGGGGAGAGGGACCCTGGGGAGAGGGGGCCCGGGGAGGGAGGCTCGGTGGGATCCCTCCTCACCTTTCATCTGGAGATGCTGAGAGTCTCTTATTCCTCCTGAGTTCTTGGGGGGCAGACACCTCCTGACCTGGGTCAAGGCACCGCATTCCCACCTCAAAGGTGCCAGCTGCCCGGGCCAGCCTCTGCTTTCTTTCCCTCCGGCTCCAGCAGCGTCTGCTTCTCTCTTCAGTCCTTTTTCTTGTTTTGGTTTCTGGAGACAGGGTCTCTCTGTGTAGCCCTGGCCATCCTGGACTCACTCTGTACCAGGCTGGCCGCGAACTCTGAGATCCCTCTGCCTCCTGAGTGCTGGCTCTAAACTCGTACACCACCACCACCTGGTTGCCCTTTTCCTTGGACTTCATGAGCCAGTGTCTAACCCACAGAGGCTGCTGTGGCCACTGGCTGATCTCAGAGAGTAGAGTAGGTCAGAGGCAATAGCAGACTCCACAGCCTCCTGGGCTCTGTATTTAAAGCCTCCATTAAAAGGGGAAAAAACCAAAAAACAAAAACAACTTGCCTTGTGTGGGGTGACATGGTTAATCCCAGAATTCAGGAGGCAGAAGC
This sequence comes from Sigmodon hispidus, assembly GCA_004025045.1. Classification (NCBI taxonomy): domain Eukaryota; kingdom Metazoa; phylum Chordata; class Mammalia; order Rodentia; family Cricetidae; genus Sigmodon; species Sigmodon hispidus. The sequence continues at coordinate 168,229 of PVIH01001180.1, forward strand.
AGGCAGATCGCTATGAGTTCAAGGCCAGCCTGGTCTACATAGAAAATTCTAGGGACCTTGTCTCAAAAATAAAGCAAAGCAAACAAACAAACAAAACCCAGAAAAATCTCCCATCTCAGCTCATCAACTTTCTCTCTTGTGTTTTTGCTTCTCCCTTGGTAAGAGCAGGCTTGTGTGGGAGGCTGAGGAGACCCATTTGGTATATATTCATGGAGACAGTGGCTAGAGAGAGAGAGGGCTGAGAGCGCAGCATAGTTGGTAGAGTGCTCGTTCGCTCGCTCGCTCGCTCGCTCTAGGCATGCATGAAGCCCTGCAGCAGGTTTAAGTCATGTGTGGCTGTGCCAAGTGGAGGCTGAGTTAGGAGGATCAGAAGTTCAAAGTTATCCTCAGCCATGTAGCTAGTTCAGTCAGCCCAGGACACCTTGTCTTGGGGGACGAATCCAGTTAGAGCTGATGTCGGGGCACAGAACTGTAATCCCAGCACAAAGAGAGAGAGGCGTGAAAGAAGGTTGACTTCAGGCGAGCCAGTTTGGATATAATATGACCTTATGTCTAAACAAAGCGAGGGAAAAACGGAGTTTGGGGGCTGACCTGTGACCTGAGCTGCATTTGGGCCCAGTCAGCAGTGGGGAGATGAAGTTCAAGATCATAGAGCTGGATGCTAGCTAGCTGTCGATGCAAACAGAAGCAAAAACGAGCCAAGGAGCCTAAGAAGGGAACAGTGACCATATGGGAGGGGACTGAGCACAATATAGTGTCTGGCCCAGGCTGGATGATGTTTTTGGAGTCACAGCCACTCGGGAGGCTGAGGTGACAGGATCACTTGAGCTGAGGCATTTGCTCCAGCCTGGGCAACAGAGCCAAGTGACACAGGTGTTTGAGGGAGGAGGAAATGAGCAGCTGTGCCTAAGGTCAAATGAACTGAGGTCAAAGCATTCACTTGGTTAAGTGATTTATTTATTTTGGTTTTTTGAAACTGGGTTTCTCTGTGTAACAGCCCTAAATGATCTGGAGCTTGCTTTGTAGATCAGGCTGGACTGGAACTCACAGAGGTCTGCCTCCTGAGTGCTTGGTTTAAAGGCATGTGCCACCACCCGACTCTAGGAAAGAGTCTGATAGAGCAGAATGGCTAGCTCTGTGAGAAGGCCGTGGGAAGCGACAGATGGTTGGTCATCACTTTTCTGGACACTGAGCAGAAAATCTTTTGCTCTAAGCTGATTTGGTCAGTTTCTGTGGCAATGTGATGAAAGGCTCGGGCTTTGGGTAGTCTCGTGCAGGCTTTCCAAGCCTCATGGAAGCAACGTCCTTTGAGATTGTAACCTATTCATAGGCTCATTCTTGGAAGCACATGCACATGTTTCATGTTTTCTTAGCCCCTGGACACTGGCCTTCAAAGGCATGTGGCTCTTCTGATGGGTTAGCAAGGGTCTTCTGGTACAATTGCAGTTTATTCAGCATGAACTTGATCCTCGGGACTCACAGGAGAAAGAAGAGAATTGACCCCAGCAAGCTGTCCTCTGTCCTCCACACTAGGGTGTAAATGCCTCCTAAACGAATAAATGGATAAAGAGATGAATCCAAAGGTTACAGAAAATGTACTCATAGCTGGGCAGTGGCGACACACACCTTTAATCTCAGTACTTGGGAGGCAGGGACAGGTAGATCTCTGTGGGTTTGAGGCTAGCCTGGTCTACAGAGTGGGTCCCAGGACAGCCAGGGCTACACAGTTGGTTGGGTGCCACTGAAGGCACATTTTACTAAATTCTGAGAAGTCAGAATGCTTCACCCCAGAGACTAACTTAGTCTCTTAAGCTTAGAGTCCCCGGTCCCAAAACTGGTGGCAATGTCAAAATTCATAAAACATTTCAGACATAAAAAAATGGCTTCCTGAAATTTGTAAAAGTTTGTAAATCTTGGCAAAATGTGTCGTTAGTGGCATTCAACAAATTGAAATTACCCAATATACACAGTTCTCTAAGAACTATGTGTGTATAAATACATGTGCCACAGTGTGTGTGTGTGTGTGTGTGTGTGTGTGTCTGTGTGTCTGTGTGTCTGTGTGTCTGTGTATGTGAATATGTATACTACATAGAACGGGAGTCTGTTTTCCTCTCCTTGTGCAGGTCCTGGGATTGCCCTCAGATCATCAGCTGCAGATATTTCCCCCGCTCTGAGCCACGCTGCCAGCCCTGTATTAGCTTTGAAAATCTACTCTCTGTGTTTAGAGACACTGTGTTGTGGGCTATCCACCAGAAAAGACCGCTCAGACACAGCGTTAAGTCAATAGAAAGTCTTTATTAGCTGGCCACTGACTAATTAGGTATTCAGGGTCCCTGTGTAGTTTCCAAGCCTTTCTCAGGGTGAGCTTTTAAGAACAAAGCCATGTCCTGGGTTGACATACTTCAGTTAGCAAGAACAATTAGCCAGAAACAGCTACAGAGGCCAGAGAACAAAGTTAGTACGTTTAGAGACCTTCCTTCCGAGAACTATAAACATGGATGGATTGGGCCTTTGCTTTAGTCCTGGCAGGTGGTGCTGTCTGTATGCTGAGTGTTATAGCTTCCATCATGGAGCCGGTGCTAAGGTCTCGGGCCCTGTCACAACAGTAGTTAGTAATTCTTGTGTGTGGCCTTACACGTGCCAGACAAACCATTCCTTGGCCTTAGTCTCCGTGCCTCTCACCAGCTTCCTGCTAGTTTTTTGTTTGTTTGTTTTAAAAGACAGACTGTTGCTAAACTCCCCAAGCTGGTCTTGAACTCATTCTGTAGAACTTGAACTCACAATCCCTCCTTCAGCCCCCTACGTGGCTGGGATTAGGGCCTGTGCCATCCGGGCCTGATGGTCATTCTTCACTTTAACTTTTCTATACTCAAAATCTGGGTGTGCTTTCTTCTTCCTTACTGGAGGGAGACTGACCACTCAGTTGGGAAAGACTGTCTACACGGTGTGAAGCAGGAATCCCCACCCATAGCCACTTGACCAGGAAGCATTTGTTGGAAAGGTCATTTCTCCATCACTTCTCAGTGACAATGCTCTCACTCAGTAGAGGTGCACAGGCTCCACCATGCTTCTAGCCTGTCCAGGTGTGGTGTCCCCCTCTTGTGTTTGTCTGAAATTGTTTGAAGGCCTCTGTGTAATTTTAAAAATAATTTTTTAAAGATTTATTTTTTTTTAAACTTTATTTATTTATTTGCCTTGGTGTTTGCCTGGAACTGGAACTACAGACAGTTGTTAGCTGCCATGTGGGTGCTGGGACTTGAACCCGGATCCTCTGGAAGAGCAGACAGCGCTCTTACCCGCTGAGCCATCTCTCCAGCCTCTTAAAGATTTATTTTATGTGTGTGGGTATTTTGCCTGCATGTATGTCTGGACACCATGTTCATGCTTGGTGCCTGAGGAGACTTGATGAGGTAGTTGGATCCCTGGGAACTGGAGTCACAGGCAGTTGTGAGCTGCTATGTGGGTGCTAAGAACTGAACCCAGGTCCTCTGGAAAAACAACAAGTGTTCTGCGTGTGTATGTGTGTGTTTTGTTAATTTTTCTTTGTTAGTTTTACAGACAACTCTGTGTAGTTCTAGCTGTCCTGGAACTCACTCTGTAGACCAGGCTGACCTCACAGGTTTCTCCCTGCCTCTGCCTCCCAAGTGCTGGGATTAAGGGTGTGTATCAGCACTCCAGGCTGCAGCAATTACTCCTCACGACGATCACCTCCACTTCTGAAGTGTCTCATTTTATAACAAAGCTTGATGCCTGCTAAAGGCTATCCTTCCAACATTTTTTTTTTTTCAAACCATATTGGTTGCTGGGCATGGCAGCACACACCTGTAACTCCTAGTACTTAGGAAGCCAAGACAAAGAGTTCTAGGCTAGCTTGGGTTCCCTAGTGAGACCTTATCTAATAAGAGAGAAAGAAGAGAAACTTGAAACAAAACCAAAACAAAATGTGTATTGGATTTTTTTTCTTTTGTTTAATTTTGTGGTGCTGAGGATTGAACCCAATGGCCTCACACACGTCAGGTAACAACTCTGCCACTGAGCTACCGACCAAGGACGTTGGACTTTTATTAATGCTTTTAGATGCTTTTTTAAAAAAAGATTTATATATTTATTATGTATACAGTATACAGAAGAGGGCACCAGATTTCATTATGGATCGTTGTGAGCCACCATGTCGATGCTGGGAATTGAACTCAGGTCCTCTGGAAGAACAATCAGTGCTATTAACCTCTGAGACATCTCTCCAGCCATGGAGGGTTTTAATGTAATGACCATAGGTTTTCTTTGACTCAAGGTGAATTACATTTATATTAAACTTTTAGTGTATTTTGTTGTAAGTGGTTCTGTTGATTGTGTTATGATTTTTCTTCTGGTGTGACAGACTTCCTTCTCTCCTTTCTTTCTCACTGTGTTCTCTCTCTCTCTCTCTGTCTGCGTGCGTGCGTGCGTGCATTCGGGGTGTGTGTGTGTGTGTGTGTGTGTGTGTGTGTGTGTGTGTGATGTCACAGTGCATGTACAGGCCAAAGGACAATTTTGTAGAGTTTGTCCACCCTTGCACTTGTACCTGGGTGGCTCTGGGCATTGAACTTAAGTCAAGAGGCTTTTGTGTCAAGTGCATTTACCTACTGACCTGTCTCACTGGCACTGGATCAAATGCTTTCTAATGGGTCTATATTTTATAAATACACTGGGGAATTACACAATGTTGTCTGCACTGGAGGAAATCTTGAGTCACCAGTGTACTTTGTCTCATGATGTGTCCCTGTGTGGAGGTCAGGTGCTTTATTCAATCACTCCCTGATTTATTTCTGAAGCAGAATCTCACACGGAAAGTGGAACTCATCAATTTGTTTAGATTGGCTGGACAATGAACCCTAGGATACCCACTTCCCCTGATAGCCCCCCCATACACCACTACACCCTCCAGCTGCCCTCCTGCCTCATTTGGATCTATGTAGGTTCATCTTGACATGCTGCAGTCATCTTGTGTGGTAACTGTCACACGATCACCTCATGATAATTGCGGTTGTTTATCTCAAATAGTTTTTCAGCAGAGATCATAACTAAACACACCCTTTAGAGAAGGAGATGGAGCTGTACCCAGACCCTGGCTGCAGGAACATGCTGGACTCTTTGGTGTCAGTTTAAGATAAAGCAGGTACCTTCCTGACTGGGTAAGTCTCCTCCTCCTCTCCTTCAGGTTCAGATGGCAGGGATCCAATTGGTAACCCCTCACTCACTCCCCACTCCCCAAGGAACTGCACTCTGTGGGATTCCAGATCTGTCTTTTTTTTTTTTTTTTTTTTTTTGATCTCACAGCCTGTGGAGGCCAGTTCTCACACACTAAGACCTGTGCTCAGGTTTCCTCCATAGTTACCTGCCTCCTACATGGAAACACATTGAACTCAGCATTTTGTGTTCTGTTACAGCCTCTTAGACACTGTCTTAGTTTCTCATGGCCCTAATAGAGCATATGAATATTTATGTGTTTAAACTTAGCATCAGTGTCTTTTAAAGTAGGAGGGCTGTTTGAAATACGTAGTGAGCCACACTGCTAGTAGCAGTCCTCCCCCCCCCACAGTATCTTCTAGAATATTATTCTATGTGACATCACTACTTCGTTCTAAAACATTAGATACGTTTTCTTAATGGACCCAGCAGCATCATCTATTGGCAAAGTTAATGTCCGAAGCTTCCCCGTTAAAGCTGATTCTCTGGGATTCTGTAATGTGGCTTAGGGGAGGGACTAGAATCGGTACACAACCAGAATTATATCCCTCATCATCACACAAGCCAGGCCAATTCCTTGGAGCCCACAGTAAGCTCGTGTACCACAGATGAAATAAGTCCCAATAAAAGATCACCAACAGCCTAATAGGGTAATTGAGCAGTCGAAGAGGGAAAGATTGAGATACAGTGATGTATTGAACGAGGGGAAATATCACACGGATTAACACGACATTCATTATAATTACATTGGCTATTGGTCACGGGAACTAATCTATTTGGAATGAAACATTAAAGCCCTTTAATGGTGGTGGCTCTTTGTGGGAAGAGTGCAGGTATTGGAAATGATGGGGGGGGGCGCAGTAGCATGCATCTGGGGTGGGCAGGAGTGGGGGGGGCGTGGGGGGGAAGGGGCAGTAGAAGGCTTATGGTCCATACCAGCAGCAGTCAGAAACAATTTATTTGTGATCAAGATTAAAAATCCTTCCCACAGGAGAGACACTGCTGTCAGGGGAATCGATCTAGCGGAGGTGCATTTCTTAAGAACAGAGGGAATAGCCTGAGGAAACTGTTGTTCCAACTCTGATCTTTTGACTCACAAAAGCCACACAGAACTGGTCAGACAAAGGCCCCTCAGCCATTTTGGATCTCTTTGAAATCTTTTAGCATTTTCTCTCCGGAGGAAACTTTTCAGTTTAGACTGCTATGTTTGCTACATCTTAGAAAAAACTGAGGGCGAGGGGCGCAATAGAGAGGAGGGGGTGGGGAATGACAACGTAAAGGAATGCATCGGAGTGAGAGAGCAATGGAAGAGATACTTTGATAGAGGGAAACATCATGGAGTCAGGGAGAAACCTAGTGCTAGGGAAGTTCCCAGGCACCCACAAGGATGACCCCAGCTCAGATACTAGCAATAGTGGAGAGGGTGCCTGAGCTGGCCTTCCCCAGTAATCAGATTGGTGAATACCCTAACTATCAGCATAGAGCCTTCAGCCAGTAACTGATGGAAGCAGATGCAGAGATCCACAGCCAGGCACCATGCAAGGCTCTGGGAGTCCAGTCAAGGAGAGGAAAGAGATTATATGAGGGGGGTGGGGGGATGGGGGGTCAAGATCACCGTGGGGAAATCTACAGAGCCAACTGAACCAAACTTGTGGAAACTCATGAACTTTAGACTGACAGCTGCCGAGCCCTGCCAAGCCTACATGGGACCAGACTATGCCCTCTTCATAAAGGAGACAGTTGTGTAGCTAGGTCTGTTTAAGGGTCTCCAGGCAGTGAGATCAGGATCATGAGCTGGCTGTTTGGAGCCATTACCTACGGAGGGACACCTTGCTCAGCCTTGACTTGGTGGGGGGGGGGGCAGGACTTGGAACTGCCTCAACTGAATGTACCAGGCTTTGATGGCTCCCCGTGTGAGGCCTGACCTTTTCAAAGGAGGAAATGAGGGGTGAGGAAGAGGCTGGGGAGGAAGTGGGGATGGAGATCTGTGCCTGGTATATAAAGTGAATAAAAAAAATAACATTAAAAAAAGAAGAAAAGAAAGAAATGAGATCTCAAAACAGGCAGGCACATCCACAGTGCTCCCTGTGGATGAACTGAACTTTAAGATTTAGTCTTGGTACACATAGGAACCCACATACTATGTCACTAAACATGAGATCTGGACATGGTGGTACCTGTTTGTGATTCCAGCATTTGGGAGGCAGAGGCAGGAGGATGAAGATCAAGGTAGGGGGCTGGAAAAATGAATCAATGGTTGAAAAGCCGCTGCTTTGGCAAAAGACCCTTGTTCAGTTCCTAACACCAATGCTGGGCAGCTCACAGCCTCCTGAACTGCAGCTTCAGGGTATCTGATCCCCCTCACCTCTTCGGGCACCTGTACCCATGTATTTGCTCTCTCACACGTATGTAAGTTATAAGTCAAAGCAAAGTAATTATTATTTTTGGTTTTTGATACAGGGTTTCTCTGTGTAGCTGTGGCTTGGCTGTCCTGGAATTTGCTCTGTAAACCAGGCTGGCCTTGAAGTCAGAGATCCACCTACACAAAGTAATTAAGAGTTCAAAGTTATCTTTGGCTCCTGAGACCCTGTTTAAACCAAAAGCAAGCCCAAGTCCAAACACACAAACAAATGAAATAAAGTTGCCAAAACCAGAGTAAAGTTTTTGATTAATGATAGCCTGATACCGTTTTCTGTTGTTAAACACACACATTGATTATGAACACATAATCAATTGAACATTTCTTACAAAGAAATGACCTAAATATTCACAAATAATTTTTTTTGTGGTAGAAACTGGGCTATTTATATCTATGGGCAAGTGGGCATTGCCATTTGTTCATTTAATAAGTGTTTATTGAATATTTACTATGTACCAGGCAATATTCTAGGTACCAGAGATAAATGTAAACTAAAAAAGCAGAAATTCAGCTGGGCGTGGTGGTGGCTCAGGCCTTTAATCCCAGCACTCAGAAGGCAGAGGCAGGCAGGTCTCTGAGTTCAAGGCCAGCCTGGTCTACAGAGTGAGTTCCAGGACCACCAAAACTACACAGAGAAACCCTGCCTGTAAAAACTAAAAGAGTAAAAATTCCTTCTCTCATGGAGCTCACATTCTTTTTCTTTCGAGACAGGGTTTCACTGAATAGCCATGGCTATCCTGGAGCTCATTCTATAGACCAAGTTGACTGACACTTAAAATTTTAAAAAATGGTTTCATTATTTAGACCAAGCTGGCCTGGAACTAGTTGTATGTAGCCAGCATAGCCTCAGACCTGTGATCTTTCAGCCTTAGCATCCCAAGTGCTGGGATTCCAGGCTGGTGCCATCACATGCAGATTTTCTGATCTTTATATCATTGTATGATGTTCCAGTAAGAGTACTCATCTATTAAAAGAAAAAAATGATAAGAGAAGCTTTGGATATGGTAGCTATGGTCTGAAATTTGCCATACTCCTGTCTCAGTTACTAGATGAAGATCTGACTTTAATTCCTAGCACCCATGTAAAAGGACAGAAATAGAGGTGCACACTTGTAATTCCCTGGAAACAGAGATGGGAGGATCCTTGGGCTTGCTGGCTAGCCAGTCAAGAGATCCTGTCTCAATGACAGCATTGCTCAGAATGATATCCAAGGTTGTCCTCTGGCCTCTACACACACACACACACACACACACACACACACACCACATATACACTCACATACATGCATAAAAGAAAGCTATGACTTATGTACTGTATATTTGTGCTGAGGATTAAACCCAAAGCCTCCCATATACCAGGCAAGCACTCTGCCACTGAGCCACACTTTAGTCCCAAACAGCATATTTCTCTACTAGACAGTGAATCTCAGTGGTGTGGGAGTTTGGGAAAACCACAAGAGAGAAGTGAGGTGCATGCCGGGAGGGCCCAGACTGAGGGCCTGTATGGACTGGCACACGGGATGGGGGCACATCAGGAGGAGGTGCTCCCCAGCAGCCTATTAATGAAGGAAAAAGCAGAGCATCACTGGAGAGTCAGGGTGGAACGCAGATGAAGGGGGGGGGGAGATATAAAATAATTAACTTTGAGAGGAGAATAAACTAGAAAAAAAATGTGGAGTCATTGCTAAGAAGCTAAGTGCTCATGGAGGTAAGCATCATGAATTTCAAGTTTAGCAGCCAGGGGGATGGCTTTCTTCAGCCTTGTGTTGTAGCACTGATGTAGATGGGGCAGAGGGGAGTTTCCAAGATGGACCTGCTGCACACCTATAACCTGGTATTTGGGAGAAGGAGGCCGAAGGACCAGGATCCAAGCCTGTGGGCTGGCTCAGCAGGTAAAGGTGTTTCCTACTAAATCAGACAACTGAATTCAACTCCAGAGCACCCAGGGTGGAAGGAGAACATTGACCGCCCCCCCCAAACTGTCCTCTGACCTCCATCCATGCTGTACCATATGCGTCCCACACCAATATGCCTATGCACATAAAATAAACAAAAATGTAATAAAAATGTTAAGGTCATTCTCTGCCAGAGTAAGCTTGAGACTAGCCCAGGGTACTTTAGACTGCCTCAGAACACAGAAATGGACAGTTAGGTAGCTAGATAGTGGGACAGACAGATTAGATAGATCTACGAATACATAGATAGACTAAGAGGTCCTTACAGTCACAGATAAGCACCAGAGGGAGCCTGGAATGTTTCTTCAAGGGAAGGAATGCAGTACTGTTGTCTACCCAGAAGGTGACTTATGCTATCTTCCTGGCTGGAGACCATACCAGACCCTCCCCACGACCCTTATCACAAGTTTTTTCTCAGTCAACCCACCCTCTGTGGGTGGTGTCTCTCTACAAGGAGTTACACTGTAGTGTGTCCAATCTATACTTACCTTTCTTTGTTTCTCAAGGAGATTTATACATGCTTTATTGTGCACATGGATAGAGTTAATTATTACTAGAAACGTTTTCACCAAATTGTGCTATTCTTAAATATCAGATTCCCAATGTTTGAGCCAACACCAGCTACTGAGTTGCAAGAAAGAAAGAAAGAAAGAAAGGGTTTTAGTTTTGCCAGGCATATAATACACATTGAGCCCCAGCCAAGGGAGTGATAGCATCGCCAAGGCTGGTGATGGCTGAGTTGTAGAGGGTATTGTCAGTTAAGGCCCCTAGGCTGAATGCTTAAGAATGGGCAGTTTTAATGGTAAATATCCATTCCCATATAGTTTTGGAAATTGGAACTCGATATCCAGTTAGAGGCAGGAGTGTGGGGATGGTTTGGGGCTTGGGGGAGGGGGATAGTTCAGGCAGTAATGCACAAACAAGAAGACCTGAATCTGATCCCCAGGCCATATAAAGAGCTGGGTGTGGTGCCAGGCCTACCCAGGAGGCAGAGTCTGAGGATTCCTGGGGCTCACTGGCCAGCCTTCTTAACTGGCAAGCCCTAGGCCCCAGTTTGAAACTCTATCTCAAAACAGCGAAGTAGGACCCAGGTGTGTGTGTGTGTGTGTGTGTGTGTGTGATGGTACATGCCTTTGACCCCAGCACTCAGGAGGCAGAGATAGGTGGATCTCTGTGAGTTCAAGGCCACCCTGGTCTACAGAGTGGGTTCCAGGACAGCCAGGACTACACAGAGAAACTCAGAAAACAAAATGATAACCAACAACAGAGTCCCTGGGTAATAACATGTGAGGTTGCTCTGGCCTCCATATGCATGTGCACACGTATGTACTGCTATACACACACACACACACACACACACACACACACACACACAAAATTCAAGACCTGTCAGTGAGAATTCAAGACCTGTCAGTGAGAGCCAGCCAAAGAAGTTGGAGCAGAGGGAGGGGGAGGGGGTGTCCTATTTCAGAGAAGCCCATGCTCCAGCTTTGGTATATTACCTCTTTCTTTCCAAACCTTCATGTGTAAGCTATTTAAAAATGTTATTAAAGGCCAGGGAGATAGGTCAGAGGGCAAAGGTGCCTGCTGCCATGCCTGAAGACACTGCAAGCTGCCCTTTGACCCCCTACTCCCAAAATCAATAAATCATTTATTTAAAAGTGGGACTAAGAGGAGGATGGGTTGATCTTGGTCGTGTGCACCTACACTCCCTCGGAGGACTGACTAGTTCCAGGTTAACTGGGCGCTGAATTTTAAAGGGGTGGTGGCTGACAATAAAATCCAGTTGGTAGAGCTTGCCTAGAATACACAATGCCCTGGGTTCAGTCCTCAGCACTACGGAAAGCCAGTCATGGTCCAGAATTCTGAAGGTGAAGGCAAGAGGATCAGAAGTTCAAGGTCAGGTCTAGAGAGATGGGGCAGCCATTTAGAGTGCTTGCTGAGGCCGGCAGGGAGATGGTTCAGCAGTTAAGATCACTGGGTGCTCTTCCAGAGGGACCCAGGGTCCATTCCCAGCACCCACAAGGTGGCCAACAATAGGCTGTAATCCCTGTACCGGGAGGAATCTTAGGCCTTCTTCTGGCTGCCTGCTTGTGGTGCAAAGCCAAAACACCCATATACACAAGATAAAAACAAAAGTTAATTTTTTTTTAATCAAGAAAGAGAGTTGGCTATGGTGGGATATCTCTTTATCCCAGAACTCAGGAGGCAGAAAATTTTCTGTTAGTTAAAAGTCAGATTTGTAGGCATAGTGAGTTCTAGAACAGCCAGAGCTATGTAGAAAGAGTACTGCTCCTCTAGCGGATCAGTTCAGTTCCCAGCATCCATGTCATGAGGCTCATAACTATCTGTAATTCCAGCTCTAAGGGATCTGACTCTTTTGGCCTGTGAAGGAATCTGCACAGACACTTGAATAAAAATTAAAATGTGAACCTGGAGAGGTGACTCAATGGTTAAAAGCACTTGTTTTTCTTGCAGAGGACACAGGTTTGGTCCCCAGCACACAGATGGCTCCCAACCATCTGTAATTCCATTTCCAGGGCTTCAGATGCTTCCTTGTGACCGTCATAGGTACCAGACAGGCACATGGTGC
>PVIH01001180.1:180520-255243 GCA_004025045.1 Sigmodon hispidus
GGGGGGTGGGGGGGGTTGGGGGGATGTCTACCGTTCACAGCAGCAGTAAGAATGTCACAGTCAGGATCTTCCAGAAGCAGGAGCTGAGGCTGAACTGAGACCTGGATTCCCTGGAAGTTTAGTTCGGATAAATGTCTATGAAGGAAGTTAGGGGGCGGGTAGAACTGAGCTGACAACAGATTGGAATGCAAAGGCCCCAGGAGGCCTCAGTCACCAACAAAATCTCTGAAACAAATACTGTACATCAGCAGGTGTTTAATTAGGTCTGGCCAGGGAAGTCTGTCTCCCAACAGCACCCTGTACCCTAGATACTGGACTGTTGGAAGCTGTTACCCAGGTACAGCTGTCTACAGATGAGAGAGATCCTGAAAGAGCCTGAAGCTAATCACCCTCTGCTTGGTGCTTCCTCTGCAGTGAGGCCACAATTCCTCCCTCCAGAAGAAGATCTGCCTGCCCACCCCTATCTGCCACAGAGATGTGTATTTACTTTGCATATATAAAGAACTCCAAGAAATCAATATGAACTTCCATGTTACTGAGAATAATAATGACTACCTGAATCTGCACCTTTTCACATTCCAAATATCAGTATAGAACAAGGGTCAACAACTCATGCCCTATGGGCCAAGCACAGGTTTAAAGATATAATGAAGAGGCTGGGGGTGTATCTCAGTGGTAGAGAGTTTGCCCAGACTGTGCAGTGACCCAGGATCAGTGCCCAGCACCACAAAACAAATGCACAAAAAGATTTATTGGAGCATCATCGAGCCCACTTTCCCTTGAAGGGCTTTCTAGGCTGCTTCCACGTTGCTGTAGGGACAAAAAGCAACAGATACAGACTGGCTGGAAAGCACACAAGCCCACAGTCCTGACCATTTGAGGGCTGGAGAACAAGATCTCATACTGCAGCCCAAGATGGATTGAAATTCACTATACAGCCAGACTGGCCTCCTGTCTCAGCCACCCTTGTGGGGCCAAACTAAGCTACTTCCTGAGAAGCCATTGTTTGAAGAAAAAAAAAAAAACCTATCCAGGTGCGTGTCTTTACCTTTAATCCTAGAACTCTGGAGGCAGAGGCAGGTGGATGTTCATCTGCAGAGTGAATTCCAGGACAGCCGGGGCGACACAGAGAAGCCTTATCATGTCCCAGTGAGAAGCCAACTCTACCAAAAGGATCCTGTTTAGTCAGAGCAGTGCAGGAAGAGGTTGAAAAGGGGCTGGAGAAATGGTGGAGGCTGGAGAAATTCCTGCTCTTACTGAGGACAGGAGTTGGTCCCAGCACTCACTTCAGGTGGCTCACAGCTGCCTATAACTGGATCCCATGCTCTCTTCTGGTCTTCACTGGCAACCACACACCGAGACAGACACACGTAGGCATAAAAAATAATAAATCTTAACAAAAAAGACCCTGTCTTAAAAAACCAAAGAGTAGAAAAAGTGAGAGAAGGTAGACAGAATAAAGGAGAGAGAGAGAGAGAGAGAGAGAGAGAGAGAGAGAGAGAGAGAGAGAGAGAGAGAGGAGACAGAGAGAATGTGGGGAAGGATGGGACCCCACATCTTTGTGTTGTTAAGAAAGCAATCTAAACTCAAAGCAGCAAGCAAACCTTTGAGACTTTCAAAAGCTGTACTTTACAATACGGACAGAAGGGGGCACCACTGAACTAAGAATCTTGGAAAGTACCTTCGCTTCAAAAACTGTCAAAACCAATGGCCTGCACAGGTTTGTGAGTGGGAGCTCATTGCTGAGGGAGAAGTGAGCACAAGACCCCATCCCTGATCCAGAAGCTCTCTCCACTGCAACTGCTCACAAAGGAAAAATTAGTTCTCTCCTACAGTCCCATTCAAGGGAAGGCCCCATGCCCAGCAGTAGGTGGTCAACACAAAATGAACTTAGTATTTTTGAGATTTTCTTTTTAGATTTATTTATTATGTATACAGTGTACAGAAGAGGGTACCAGATGTCATCATAGATGGTTGTGAGCCACCATGTGGTTGCTGGGAATTGAACTCAGGTCCTCTGGAAGAACAGTCAGTGCTCTCAACCTCTAAGCCATCTATCTCTCCAGCCCCCTGGAGATAGTTTTTTAAACTTTGCTGTTATATTATAGTTCCAAAGGTTTTATGTTTTTATGGGATTTCTCTCTGTATCTATATGTGTTTCTGTGGTTCTTTTTTATTTTTCTGTTTGTTTTTACTTTTTCTTATTAACCTTTTTTCTTTTTAGAATGCCTGTTTACTTTCTTTTTTTTTTTTTAAAAAAAACTTTATTTATTTGCCTTGGTGTTTGCCTGGAACTGGAACTACAGACAGTTGTTAGCTGCCATGTGGGTGCTGGGAATCGAACCCGGGTCCTCTGGCAGAGCAGACGGTGCTCTTAACCGCTGAGCCATCTCTCCAGCCTCACATGTTTACTTTCTAATGTGACCAAGAAAAGGTGTGGAGCTGGGCGGTGGTGGTATATGCCTTTAATCCCAGCACTTGAGAAGCAGATCTCTGTGACGTGTGAGGCCTGCCTGGTCTACAATATGAGTTCCAGGACAGCCAGAGCTATAGAGAAACCCTGACTCAAAAAAAAACAAAAAAAAAAACCACAACAACAAAATAAAAGATGTGGATTGGGGAGGAGTGGGGGATGGGGGAAGAAAGGGAGGGGACTGCAATCAGAAATATTGCATGCAAAATCTATTTTAAAAAGTCAAGGGGGCTGGAGAAATGGCTCAGAGGTTAAGAGCACTGACTGTTCTTCCAGAGGTCCTGAGTTCAATTCCCAGCACCCACATGGTGGCTCACAACCATCTATGATGACATCTAGTACCCTCTTCTGTATACATAATAAATGAATAAAATCTAAAAAAAAGGCACAAAGAATAAGGTGGGGTAAAAAAAAAAGTCAAAAATGGTGAAATCAGATGAAATTAAAACAAATTCTCTGTAAGAAAACAGAAAAAGACTCAAAATATCAAAGGTGATGAATATTTCCAAACCATACTAAAAAAGTTAGTATAAGCCAGCACACCAAGCTGTCTGCAAACATCTGAGGGTGTAGAAGCTGGATATGGTAGGGCACCGTGAAATACCAGAATTTGGAAGACAAGAGCAGGAAAATTAAGATCATCTTCAGCTATACACAGATCCTTGAAACTAGCCCGGGCTACATGAAACCCTGCTGCAAAACCCAACAAAATCTCTTTAAGTAGGATTGGAGACTCCCTTAGAAGCTGATTGGGCTGACGTGGGGGTTAAGAGCCTGTGACCTTCTTCCAGAGGACCTGGGTTTGGCCCCCAGCACTCACATGCTGGCTTATAGCACTCTCTTCCGACCTCTGCCAGCACCAGGCAAAGCATTCATTTCATAAACATAAAGTAAAATAAATAAATCTAAAAAGAAATTAAAAAAAAAAAAAAACCTTTAGAGAGCCAGGCTGGTGGCACATTCCATTAATCCCAGCACTTGGGAGGCAGAAGCAGGTGGATCTCTGTGAGTTCATAGCCAGCCTGCTTTGTGTAGTAGGATTAATGCATGGCATTGGGCACCAAATGTGGGGACCAAATGTGACCCAATTAATAAGCTTGATAATTATCAAAGGAGATATCCTATTAGGGTCAATATTTATTCAATTCAAGCCACTAACAATATAAATGCAAGACATGGAGAAAGGATCCACTCATCTGAAACGGAGCTGCCTTCAAGGAGGTGGAGAAACAGAGAGAGAGACAGCCCTGTCCTCATGGTGCTGAAACGTAAGCTGTTTTTTGGCCATGTTTTAAGGCTACAGCTTCGAGGTTTATAGTGAACCCCAAACCTGTACTGGTCCAGAGGCCTCACCCTTGGGTCAAGGAGGTGCTGAATTCTACTACATCTCTTCCTTTTGTCTTAATAAGGAAGTTCTAAACCTAGCTATAAACTATAGATACCATAGAAACAATTATCAAGCATTGTCCAGTAGAGGGAAAGTGGAAGCAATGACATAAATGAAATAAAGCTGCAACTATAAGAACAACAAACACAAAACATACATTAAATATCTAGAATATTGATGCGTGGCAAGATACAGAGATTGCTCTAAAGCTTGACTGTTGTCGTAAGTTTTTCCCGCGGGCCTGTTTGGGCCCTGAGTTTGGGACCTGCCTGCGGTGGAGGTCTGCAGCGGCTTTTGTCCCCCAAAGAAATGAATCAGACGCTTATATTACTTCATACTGTTTGGCCCATGTCTTAAGCACATTACTAGCTAGCTCTTTCATCTTAAATCAACCCATTTCCATTTATCTTCCCACCACGTGGCCCAGCCCGTGGCTGAGCCAGTACCTCTACATGACTGTCTTCTTCAGGGGTCAGATGGAGACTGGCTAACTCCACCCTTCTCTACCTGCCTGTGCTCTGATCCTCCACCCACTTCTATGGTGCTCTACACAGGCCAAAACAGTCCTTTATTTACAGCATACAAGAGAACATTTCCACCACATTTCCTCTTTTCTGTCTAATTAAAAAGGAAGGTTTCAATTTCCATATAGCAAAATTACAACAGAACAACTCTCAAGCAGGAATTACAGTCACAATATCCAGTCTATTTGTATTCACAACATTAAAGAGAATATTCCATTATCTACCTTATCATTGTGAGTCTAAAGTTTCATATCTTATATACCTTTTAAACTAAAAATAACTATACCTATAATTATTAAACCTTCAACCACATCACAGACCACAGAAGGATATAATATTATCTAAATAAACAGGAAGTGCAAGCAACTTCCAAAGTCTAGAAAATGACAGAAATGACCCATGTCTGTCTGGACAGTCATCCAAAGTTCCTTTGTAATGTTGGGGCATCCATCTTCAGCCTATATGGCCCAAAGTCTCTGGCATACCTTGCAGTGATGCAGGAAATCTGACACAGTCCATCAGTCCCTTCTCCTTGTGTCCTGAAGATGTGTGTCTGGCAATGTTTTCTGCAAAGCAGGAACCTGAAGGACCATCTCGACTTGTTCTGCCAACGTTCAGAGGTCACTTTCCTATGGAACCTGCATGTCCAGTTTATACAGCATACTATCAAGCAGTCAATTCCAGAACAGTTTCTTGTCCAGTGGCTAACTGTTGCCACAAAGTAATTTCCACATGAAGCTTCTTCAATGCCCATCATTTTCCTGAAATACATTGGTGCTGCCAGGAACAGATCTATCTCACTGTCCAAAAAAGTCTAAGTTCTTAAAATATTTTAAATGCCATATTCTGCATGTCTTTGAAGTGTTTGAAGATTATATATCTAATTGAAATATATCTTTGTATTCCTACAAAAACCTAACTAACTTGACTATAAGTTTGGTTATCATAGATGACTATTAATTTGCATCTCTCAATTACACATTACAATTTTAAATGAGTTACATCAGCATCATACCTTAATCAAGAGTAGAAAAATACATACAGCATAACAAAATTGATCTTAAGTTTATATCAATAAACCAAAATCCATTTATCTTTTCTAATCATTCCTATATCATATCCTCTACCCCCCCTTTTTTAAGATTGACTATGACCATTAACCATTTATAATGAAAACAAACATTAATAAGTAATATTTTTGGGAAATTGGATGGAGCTTTCTTTTTCTGCTTCCTGCTGTCAAAGGACTTTGATCTCATGGGGTTTTGAAGCTGGATCATCTCAACTGGCCATCTTGGAAGCTGATCTTCTCATCAGAGAATTTCAGGTGGCCTTGGCAAATGAAACCACATTTGCCTAGAACCAATCCACAGGTTTTGATCTTCTGTGGAGACAAAAGCAGAAACTCTTTTCCCATGTAACATATTCTTATAAACAGATTTTAAACTCAAGACATCTTTAAAATATAAGTATTGGTTTAACTTAGCAGTCTTAGCAATCAATTGTCTCTCTGCAATTAGCTCATTAAAAGTTAAAAAATAAGGGGCTGGAGAGATGGCTCAGCAGTTAAGAGCACCGTCTGCTCTTCCAGAGGACCCGGGTTCGATTCCCAGCACCCACATGGCAGCTAACAACTGTGTGTAGTTCCAGTTCCCAGTTCCAGGCAAACACCAAGGCAAATAAATAAATAAATAAAGTTTAAAAAAAAAGTTAAAAAATTAAAAGAAAACTCAATAACCCTAATCCAGACTCTTTGTTTATCTGCCATCTTCATGTGGCCTTTTTATCTTTATTTCCTTATTTCTCTTTCTTAAAGGGCTATCTTTACCCCCTTTTTTCTTCTCTCTCTCTCTCTCTCTCTCTCTCTCTCTCTCTCTCTGAAGCCTATGCGTATTTTACATTCATTGTACCCCGTTTAGAGGTTTTGAGAGTCTAAATCTGTTTTATTGAGAATTCTTTTTTTTTTTTTTTTAAAAAAAACTTTTTTTATTTATTAATTTGCCTTGGTGTTTGCCTGGAACTGGAACTACAGACAGTTGTTAGCTGCCATGTGGGTGCTGGGAATCAAACCCGGGTCCTCTGGAAGAGCAGACGGTGCTCTTAACTGCTGAGCCATCTCTCCAGCCCCTATTGAGAATTCTTAATCATTTTCCAACCCAAAGAGCTTTTAAAATGTCAGTATCACTTTAACTGCTAACTCTGTCCCTTTTGGCCGCGTTTCAATATGGTGGAGGAGCCCGAGAATCTCTGCTGCTGCCGGCAAAGAGAGCTGACTCAGGAAATGCTGCTACCAGAAAAACCTTTTTTAACTCTGTTTTCTTTCTGTTCAATATAAGCAGAAACCTTAAATCAATCACACTTGTGCTAAGCCTTCCGAGAAACATACGAGTTTAAGCTGTGTGCCTCGGACGCGCCATTTTTAAATTTCTGCCTGAACACCAAGCTGTCTCTGTACCATAAATCAATTCAAATATGCAATTCAGAAAGCTGCTTTTGGCTCTGTTTCAGTGATCTAGAACCCGTTTTAAGCTTTTTAAACTTTCTCAGGATTTATGCGGGTGTTCAGCCCACCTAGGGACGCCATCTGTTGTACATTGTTTTCCAGGCCCCTTTGGGCCCGGGAGTTTGTTTGTTTGTTTTTTTTTTTAAACTTTATTTATTTATTTATTTATTTACTTATTTATTTGCCTGGAACTGGAACTACAGACAGTTGTTAGCTGCCATGTGGGTGCTGGGAATTGAACCCGGGTCCTCTGGAAGAGCAGACGGTGCTCTTAACCGCTGAGCCATCTCTCCAGCCCCCAAGGGCCCGGGAGTTTGTGATCTGACATGGTGGCAGTTTGGAACCTGGTCCGCGTGGCTTTTGTCCCCCAAAGAAATGAATCAGACGCTTATATTACTTTATACTATTTGGCCCATGTCTCAAGCACATTACTAGCTAGCTCTTTCATCTTAAATCAACCCATTTCCATTTATCTTCCCACCACGTGGCCCAGCCTGTGGCTGAGCCAGTACCTCTACATGTCTGTCTTCTTCGGGGGTCGGATGGAGACTGGCTAACTCCACCCTTCTCTACCTGCCTGTGCTCTGATCCTCCACCCACTTCTACGGTGCTCTACATAGGCCAAAACAGTCCTTTATTTACAGCATACAAAAGAACATTTCCACCACACTTGACTAACATAAATCTAGTACTTAAATGTTTTAAATGAGATAGGAAATGATTATAACTGAAGCTGTCTAATCTTCAACTCCATTAACGACCTGAGAAAAAAAGTATATTACTTGAATAAGCCGGAAGTATGAGTGAGTAACTTCCAAAATTTAATAAAAGAAAACAGTGACAGTCAGCTGCCTGAACAGTCATTCTCAGCTTTTCTGCAGAGTTAGAGCATCTGATTTTTTGGCAACAGGTCTAGGATAATATGGAACTTATTAACCAGGTCACATTTGTCCCTCACAGCTCTGCATAACAAGTTCCAGGACAGTTAGGGCTACATAGGAAGAGCCTACCTCAAAACAAACAAAGCAATCCTCTTGACATAAGAACTGAAAAATTGGGGCTGGAGAGATGGCTCAGCAGTTAAGAGCACCATCTGCTCTTCCAGAGGACCTGGGTTCGATTCCCAGCACCCACATGGTAGCTAACAACTGTCTGTAGTTCCAGTTCCAGGCAAACACCAAGGCAAATAAATAAATAAAAAAATAAAAATAAAGTAAAAAAAAAAAAAGAACTGAAAAATTAAAAACACAAACAAGTACCTTCAAATGAAGGAACCATCAAAGTCACTAAAGGAGAAAAAAATTAGTGTCATGGCTCAAACGTGGACTCTGGGACAGGGTTATGTGAATTCCAGGCCCATGTGAAGAAGGTAGGCAGACATGTACTGGAGAAGTAATCGAGAGCCTACATATGATTAGAAAGTTGTAGGCAGGGTCTGGAGAGATGGCTCAGTGGTTAAGAGCACTGACTGTTCTTTCACAGGACCTGAGTTTCATTCCCAGCTTTTACATGGCAGCTAACAACTATCTCTAACTTCAAGATCTGCCACCCTCACAGACTTGCAATCAAAACACCAATGCACATATTATAATAAAAATATTTTTAAAAAAGAAAGTTGTAGACAGAGAGAGGGAGAAAAACTCTTGGTTTGGAGTCTGCTTTTGAACCTCAAAGCCCATCCTCAGTGACACACCTCTTCCAACAGGCCACACCTCCTAATCCTTCCCAAACAGTTCCACAACTGAGGACTAAGCATTCCAACAAATGAGCTGATGGGAACCATTATGGTTCAAGCTCCCGCAGAGAGGGAAGGAAAAATTGACATCTGGAAGAGGTCTGATTTTACAGGTTGAATGAACCCAGTGGTACTTGGAAAAATTGTTAGAATAACTCCAAGATATAGCCTTATACTTGTCAATAAAATGAAAAGTCAGTTACTTTATTATTTGTTTATTTATTTTATATGTATAAGTTTTTGGCCTGCATGAATATGTATAAACTTTGCGCATGTCTGATGCCCTTGGAAGGCACATTGAAGGCACACTATGTGCAAGGTTACTATCCCATGTCTAGAAGACACACTCTATGTACAAGGCTATTGACTGTACCATTATAAACAACTGTAAAAGACTGGAAGGAAAAAAAATGTTTGGATTCATATTAGCTCATCCATAGAAATGAGGGGATGCAACTGAAGGAATCTCTGTACAGTTAGAAGATAGTTCTCAGTGCAAATTTTGCTCTGAAAAATAGAAGTGGGGGACTGAGTGCGGAGCCAGTGGTTAAGAACGCTTATCTTGGCAGCAGCACTTTGGAAAGCCCGTGGGTCTGTGTCTAGCTTCAACAGTATTTGGATGGAGCAGGCCCAGGGACTCCTTTGTGGGTGAATTGCCAATCAACTTGCCCCTGCGGGTCTCCTGCACCTACCTCTCTCTGGGCTTCTATTTTGATTGGGATGAGTGTAGCTCCAAGAATTGGCCAAAAAGAAACGGAAGGGTGCTGAGCGTCTCCTCAAGATGCAGAACAATCACGGGGGCCTTGCACTTTTCCAGAATGTGCAGAAGCCATCTCAAGATGAGTGGGACAAAACCCTGGAGGCCATGAAAGCTGCCTTGGCCCTGGAAAAGAACCTGAACCAGGCCCTCTTAGATCTTCATTCTCTGGGTTCTATTTGCACAGATCCTCATCTCTGTGACTTCTTGGAAAACCACTTCCTGGATGAGGAGGTGAAGCTCATCAAGAAGATGGGCAACCACCTGACCAACCTCCGTAGGGTGGCTGGCCCCCAGCCAGAGCAGACCGTCATGCCCCAGTCATCTCTAGGAGAGTATCTCTTTGAGAGACTCACTCTCAAGCATGACTTCCAAGGGGCTCCCTCTGCTCTGCACCAGCCAGCCCCAGAACCTTCACCTGAACTTCTCAGCCACTAGGCAGCTTTGCAACCACCCTGGAGCCCCTCCCCCCACCAAGTCTTGGACCAAGCAAAAATAAAGCTTTTTGAAACAGAAAAAGAAAAAGAGAAAGAAAGGGAAAAAAGAATGCTTATCTTACAGAGGACTTGATGTGAGTTTCCAGCACCTACATAGGGTGTGTGGCTCACAACCACCTGAAACCCAGGTTCCAAGGAATCTGATTCTTCTGGCTCCTGAGGATACCTGTACACATATTACATTCATAGACACACGCACACAAAAATAAGACAAAATAAGAAACAAGAGAAAGAAAGGAGAGTGGGCCCGAGAGATAGCCAAATGGTCCAGAGTGTACACTACTACCCTTGCAAGATCAGCACTGCCTAGCCTTCTATCCAGCTATACTTTGAGGGTTTTTTCTTAGTTTTTTTTTTTTTGTTGTTGTTGTTGTTGTTAGTCTTTTTTTTTTTTTAAACTTTATTTATTTTATTTGCCTATGTGTTTGCCTGGAACTGGGAACTGGAACTACAGACAGTTGTGAGCTGCCATGTGGGTGCTGGGAATTAAACCCTGGTCCTCTGGAAGAGCAGTCACTGCTCCTAACCACTGAGAGCCATCTCTCCAGGATCCTGGTAGAAAACCCTTCAATCTTTAGCAAAAAAAAAAAGAAAGAAAGAAAGAAAGAAAGAAAAGAAAGAAAGAAATAAGTAAGTAAAAGGAATTCCTGGGGAAACTATGGAAGAGACAAGACAGATGTTTGCTCTGAGAATGTGGGGGAGAAGGTTAGCCTCTTGAAGCAAACAGGCAGAAGAGAGGATGGCAGATGAGCAGGGGATGGAGGCAAACAACATGCTAGGCAAACAGCAGCAGGGCCTGGGCAGGAACAAACCAAGAAAGGCCAAGATAGAGCCAGCACAGGCAGATCTCTGTGAGTTCAAGGACAGCCTGGTCTACAAAGCAAGTTCCAGAAACCCTGTCTCAAAAGAGAGAGAGAAAGAAGGAAAGAAAGGAAGAGGGGGCAAATTTCACCACAGCTTAGAGAGCCCAGGTGTTCATGCAGTCACCTGCTTTTGCAATTAGTGGAGGCCTCAAAAAATAAGAATAGAATTCAGAACTGTACAAAAAGTCTGCTCATTGAAGCCCTCCCTTCTCTTCTCCACCCCACCTCCATCCTGCATTCCTTCCATCATCCTCCCGTACAGCATGCTCCCCAGGGGCATTGCCTTCTGATCTCTTCTGCTGCCCACACTGGGCAGATACAAGCCCCTTACTTCCTGTCCATACATAAAGCCAACACACTGTACATTTCCCCTTTTTCTTTTTGGAAAATGATGAATTGATTGGCTATTTAGTGCATGCAGGAATGGTGGGCAGAGGCACCTGGGCCACAGGGTACACAACTAATACATTTTTTTTTTAAAAAGATTTATTTATTTATTATGCATACAGTTTTACAGAAGAGGGCACCAGACCTCATCATAGATGGTTGTGAGCCACCATATGGTTTTGCTGGGAATTGAACTCAGGTCCTCTGGAAGAACAGTCAGTGCTCTTAACCTCTGAGCCATCTCTCCAGCCCCACTAATACATTTTTAAAAAACTTTATTTAGTTTTATTTTATGTGAATTGGTGTATTGCCTGCATGTATAACTGTGTAAGGATGCCAAATCTTGAATTACAGACAGTTGTTAGCTGCCATGTAGATGCTGGGAATCAAACTCAAGTCCTCCAGAAGAACAGTTAGTGCTCTAAACTGCTGAGCTATCTCTCCAGCCCCACTTTGATGTTTTTTGAGACAGGGTTTTTCTGTGTGTCCCTGGCTGCCCTGGAACTCACTCTGTAGACCAGGTTGGCCTCAGAGATTCGCCTGCCTCTGTGTCCTGAGGCTGAAATCAAAGGCGTACACAACAAGGCTCTAACAAAGTTTCTTTCCCCAACAATCTCACTGTGTAACCCAAGCAGACCTCCAACTCAAGAAATCTTCCCCCAGAGCAAACCACCACAGGTGGCTTCATTTATTTGTCTGACAAAATTACTTAAAACCTTGCTTTTGATGTTAATGTTGTTTTAAAAAGCTTAAGCCTGTTTATGCCCTGTGGGAAGAAGGAAAACCTTTGTAATCCAGGGTGTATCCGTTTCTCTGTCTGTCTGATGAGGGAGGAAACTGGGAAACTGCAGCCTGGGGATAAATAAACCTTAAGTTTTATTGTGGACGCCTGGAATATTCCCTGTATTTCTGGAGAATTAAAATCAAATCAAGGCCCTCTGCATTCATTGGCTTATGGAAACTAATGAGAGCTTACATAAATTCAATTTTGCCCTAAACAAAACAAAGAAGCTAAATTTCCAGTATTTTTTTTAAAAACTTTATTTATTTATTTATTTATTTGCCTGGAACTGGAACTACAGACAGTTGTTAGCTGCCATGTGGGTGCTGAGAATCGAACTGAGGTCCTCTGGAAGAGCAGCCAGTGCTCTTAACCACTGAGCCATCTCTCCAGCCCCGAACATAATTTTAATATTTTCTTATTACCATATTTAATGGGATACTTGTCACTTCTGTGAGTAAATTTATATCTTTAGTAAATTTGTTGTATACATTTCTAAACACCTAATATTTCTTTGCATGTTTTAAAACTTCTCATAGACCAAGGTGGTGGTACATGCCAGCGCTCGAGAGGCAGACGCAGGTACAGCTCAGTGATTTTAAGGCCACTATATACAGTGAGTTTCAGGACAGCCAGGGCTACATAGTAAGACTTCAAACAACAACAATAACAAAAATAAATGACTTTTTGCAAATGGTGTCACATGGCCTGAACTCCTTTGCAGCTTCTGTTCTTTGAGCTTATGTGTTTAGTATCTTTTTCTTCACAGACCTGAGGTTTAAACCCATTTATTTGAATCAGGGTGGGTCCAGGCAGTCGTAGTACACACCTTTAATCCCAGCACTTGAAAGGCAGAAGCAAGCTGATCTCTTGAGTTCATAGCTAGCCTGCTCTACAGAGTGAGTTTCAGGACAGTCAAAACTACCCCAAAAAAACCCTGTTTTGGAAAACAAAAATTTTAAAAATTTTAAAAGGGTAGGGTGGGGTGGGCAGTGATAGCATACACCTTTAATCCCAGTATTTGGAAGCAGGCAGATCTCCAATTTTGAGGCAGCTTGGTCCAAAACTGAGCTAGTTTCAGGATAGCCAGAGCTACAAGAGAAACCCCATCTCTATCAATAGTAAATAAAAACCTGAACAGTAAAGAAAACTTAAAAGTTCCTGTCTGTTTTACTGACTCATTTCACTGGTCATCCTAAAACCTGGACCCAGGTGTGTCCTGAGCCCTCTATGTTCCTGGAGAAAGGACAGAGGTGCCCAGCATTATCAGGAACCACGATCCTACCCTATAAAAGCCTACTGCTTTGGTCTGGGGTCTCTCCTGTCAATAGAGGCCCTGCACTTGCCCTGCCTCTCATCAAGCCTTTCTCCTGTTATTCCAAACACATGCTTGAAAGTCAGATCGCCGCCATTTCCCCAACACCCTTTGGATCAAACAGTTGCTCAGACTGCAGGTTGGAGGATGTAGGTAGAATAAGGCAGACATGGTGCTTTAAAAAGTGGTAAAGTTCAGAGGTTTCCCTGCTAGGGATCCTGCTAAGGAGTTGTGGGATTGGATGAATGTTGAGTGGGAGGGTTCTGGGTGGGTGTGGCCTTGGCTCCGCCCAGGCTCCGAAGCAATTAAGAAGTTCCAGTTGGTGGTATTGTGGCGTAGTGGAGTTGGGACACTCGCTTATGACAACACAAGCTGGGTCCAGCCGGGTCCAGCCGGGTCCAGCCGGGTCCAGCCTCCTCTCTGGTGTGAAGTTGGGTCTGGGCCGACATGGAGCGGGAAGATAGGTGGCAGGCTGCGCACCAGTCTCCCAGGGTGAGTCTGTGGTCTATCCTAGGGTGCTGCAGGGTGGTGGTGGAGAATGTATCAGAAGGGTGGGGTGGGAGACCGAAGGCACAAACCCAAGGGAGGCGTGTTTAGTAATTACAAGGGTGTCTTTAATCAATCATTAGCATTTGTGTTGGGTGAAGGTGGATGAAGGATTCCACTCAGCTTTGTAGAGAGGGGTGTGTGTACCGTGGAAAGGGCGGAGAGGGGAAAAATGTTATTTATTGGAGTCTTTTGCCAGACTCCACTGATTACAGCATGATTTAATTTTTTAATAATGTTATTTTTTTAAACTTTATTTATTTATTATTTATTTGCCTTGGTGTTTGCCTGGAACTGGAACTACAGACAGTTGTTAGCTGCCATGTGGGTGCTGGGAATCGAACCCGGGTCCTCTGGAAGAGCAGATGGTGCTCTTAACTGCTGAGCCATCTCTCCAGCCCCCTGAGTTAATTTTTTGGGAGGGGGGTTCAAAGATGTTTTTTCTGTGTAGCCCTGGCTGTTCTGGAATTCATTCTGTAGACCAGGGATTTGTGTATCATGGAGAAGGTGGGGAAATATTTATTGGAGTCCTTTGCCAGATTCTACTAATTATAGCGTGAGCTAATTTCTTAATTTTTTTTTGGGGGGGGGAGGAGTTCAAATGTGAGTTCTTTGTGTTTTCTTGACTGTCCTGAAGCAGTCTGAGAGGTTGAGGTTCACCTGCCTCTGCATCCTCTGTTGGGATTAAAGGCATGTGTCATCATGTTGCCATTTTTTGTTTTTCGTTTTTTTGACACAGGATTTCTCTGTAACAGCTCTAGCTGTAATAGAACTTGTTTTGTAGATGAAGTTCAAATTCACAGAGATACACCTGAGCTCTGGGATTAAAGGCACCATCAACCAACTCATATCCCAATTTATTTTGAGACAGGATCTCTATGTTGTCCTGGACTATGTAGCTGAGATTAGCCTCAAACTAAGATAACTGGCTGACCTTTACTTCCGCAGTGCTGGGATTAAGGGCAGGGCCCATTTTATTTTTGCTGGGATTTAAGGTGTGTTTACCACACCTGTCTGAAATAACAAAAAAAAAAAAAAAAAAAAAGTAAAGCCTCTAACTCAAACACTCCCTGCAGAAGTGTTCTGAGTGAATAGGGATGCTTTTTTCAAGGCATAATTAGAAAGCTTTTGTGAAAATCCAGGTGTCTGTGAAAATAACAGACTTCAAAGTAGACAAGGAGAAACTGAATATATTGTTTAGAGACAGAACTATAACTAGTGATACTATATGAAGATTTTGTAAGCACACAGCTCTTGTGACAACACATAAATCAGTAGCCAAGAGGTGATTTAAGGTGTAAAGGGAATGTGTACAAACTAAAACAGCATACCAGTTTATCCAAGGGACCTGAACAGGAGGATGAAATCATGGATACAGAAGGACAGCTATAATTAGTTCTAGGCAGTGGCAGTAGCCTAGGATAGCCCATCAGATTTCTCACTGGCAGGATTTAGGTTTGGGGAGTGATATTTTCTGAGACAGACTGGGTTTGTGGCTAGGGTAATTTGTGTTTTGGACATAATCCACTTGAAGTGCCTGTGGGTTCTCCAAATGGACCCAGGAAGCACTTAGGCTGTCTTCCCTGGAGCAACAGATTTAAGAAGAAAGTAGAAATGGTTCATTAGCAGGAGAAAGAATCCCCACAGAGTGAGAAATGGCAGAGACTAGGAGTATGTGTGTGGTCTGAGTAATGTTGAACTCATGGGAGGCAGAGGCAGATGGATCTCTTCAAAGCAAGTTCCAGGACAGCCAGGGATACACAAAGCCTGTCAAAAGAAAGAGAGAAAGAGACCGGGTAACCCAAAAATAATCCCCACAGGCTTTTTTTTTTTTTTTAAGACAAAGTTTTTTTTCTTTTATTTTTTGTTTGTTTTGTTTTATCGAGACAGGGTTTCTCTGTAACTCTGGCTATTCCTCTGCTTGCCTGAGAAAGAGTCTTAGCCTGGCTGTCTTGGAACTCATTATGTAGACCAAGTCAACTCTCATCTCACAGAAATCTGTCTACCTTAGTTAGCCACCTGTGTGTCACCACATCTAGCTGGCCAAATGCTATTAAATCCATTAAAATTAATGACAATTTCTATTGTATATATTTTGGTAACTATTATCTTTGTGATCTCATGGAAATTGGTATGAACTCAGGTTCTGTGCTGTAGTATTCTTTGTATAAAGTACCACATATTTACCCTAAATTTCAGGTTTATGATCTTTATATTTTTAGTATTTCTAGTCTAAATCTCATTCTTGTTTTGTTTTTGTTTTTGAGACAGGGTTTCTCTGTAGCCCTGGCTGTTCTGAAACTTGCTCTGTAGACCAGGCTGGCCTTATACTTCTAGCCAGCCCAGTTATATACTTCTAGTTTGTGCTTTTCATCTTCAGAACTCCCATTAGGACATTTTGCAGGGCAGTCAGTGACTTTGCCCAGGGGGTATGCATTCCTATTTATCTGTTTTTGAGCTGGTTTTACCAGATATAAAATTTTTGATTTGTTCTTTGAGACAGCCTCAGCACTGGCTCACTTCATTAGCCCGGGCCAGGAGTAAACTTAATTACAGGCATGAGCACCACACCTCGAACAGACATAAAATTGTTTTTGTGTGTGTGTTGAAATGTTTCTTCCATACTAGATAGTACTTGCTGTTCTTGAGTTTAGTCTGTAGATCAAGATGGCTTTGAACTCATAGAGATCCTCCTGCCTCTGCCTCTTTATTGCAGGCCTGGGATTAAGGGTGTGTGTCATCACTGTTGAGCTCAGACATAGGAAGACAAAGGAGTCTTTAAAAAAAAAAAAAAAGAATTTGTTGCAATGCTGGGATTTGGATTCTGGGTCTTGAATGCTTCCCATGTGCTATGCTAGACAACCATTCTACCACCAAATTTTGTCCCCAGCACCTAAAGTTTTTTTTGTTTCTGTTTTTTTTTTTTTTTTTTTTTTTTTTTTATATTTTTTTTAAACTTTTATTTATTTATTTGCCTTGGTGTTTGCCTGGAACTGGAACTACAGACAGTTGTTAGCTGCCATGTGGGTGCTGGGAATCGAACCCGGGTCCTCTGGAAGAGCAGACGGTGCTCTTAACCGCTGAGCCATCTCTCCAGCCCCTGTTTCTGTTTTTTTTTAAGAGTTTATTGAAAGGAAATTTGATTTTTGTTTTGTCTGTTTCTGATGGCCTCTTAGTCCAGGAGAAGTTTGAACTCTGATTTCATCTCTTTATCTGAAATGATGATATATCTGCCTTGTCTTGGAACTCACTCTGTAGACCAGGCTGGTCTATTGAACTCAGAGACTAACCTGTCTCTGCCTCCCAACTACTGGGATCAAAGGTGTGAGCTGATATGCTCGGCTTATACCTACATTAAAAGGAGATTTTTTAAGTATATATATATATTTATGTAAATTAGTGTTTTGCCTGTATATGTATGTGTCTGTGTAAGGGTGTTGGATCCTGGAGTTACAGACAGTTGTGAGCTGCCATATGAGTGCTGGGAATTGAACCCCAGGTCCTCTGGAAGAGCAGTCAATGCTCTTAACCACTGAGCCATCTCTCCAGACCCTAAAAGGAGATTTTTAACAGATTTAAGCACCAGAAACATAAGGTGGAGCAGCTCTAAGGGAAGAAACACCCCAGTAAGGATGTGGACCTTTCCAAACTCAGTGACCCAAATACCTTTGTTTCTTTGTTTGAATACCTTATTAGAATTCTGTTAGGTTATGGAGTGTGCCAACAATAGAATTCTCTTAAAATTTCTAATATAACACACGTGGTTAATAGCCACATCTGTATGCTCTGACTTCCACTGAAGTCCCTAACCTAACAGCTTGCAGTTTAATTTAAATGTATTTCATCATTAGTATTTTGAATTGTCAAAAACAAAACCTTCACATGCATAAAAATGACTGTTCAGGGGGGCTGGAGAGATGGCTCAGTGGTTAAAAGCACCGTCTGCTCTTCCAGAGGACCCGGGTTCGATTCCCAGCACCCACATGGCAGCTAACAACTGTCTGTAGTTCCAGTTCCAGGCAAACACCAAGGCAAATAAATAAATAAAGTTTTTTAAAAAAATGACTGTTCAGGGCTGGAGAGATAGCTCAACAGTTAAGAGCACTGACTGTTCTTCCAGAGGACCTGAGTTCAATTCCCAGCATCCACATGGCAGCTAACAACTGTCAGTAATTCCAAGATCTGACACAGTTATACACGCAGGCAAAACACCAATTCACATTAAAAAAAAAAAAAAAAAAACTAGTTAAAAATGACTGTTCCAGTAACCACTGATAAAACAGTGCTAAAGAACTAGACATGGCCAGTATTTGCTCAGCAGGTAAAGGTTTGTACTGCTAAAGCCTAATGATCTGAGCTCACTCCCTGGAACCCATATGCAAGAAGAAAGGTTTTTTTAATATATAGTTTTAAAATTTTTTGTATGTGTATCATTGGGATTACAGATACATTTTTTACTGAGCCTGGCTTCACCGTGAATCTGTGAACTAGAATTCAGTTTGTGTGGTAAATGCTATATTCCCTGAAATACCTTCCCCAGCTCTGCTCCTCTTAATCTTGTACCCATTCTGCTGTCCAGGAAAGCTGAGAACTGACAGTTGGCCATCCCTGTTGTCATTGGAGACACAGTAAGCTCCATAATCAGACAAAATTCTAATAAATAAAATGATGAGCTCTCACAGATGGAACTCCACCCTCAAAGATCCAAATATCACAATGGCCACATAATCAAAACCAATTTAGGTCCCTTGGTGAATATAACATTTGTAAGCCCCAGTGAATTCCAGCCAGCCTGAGGTGGAGAATGGGTAGTTCTCTTCTCTCAGACTGTGAACCCTCCTTGGGGATGCCTTGGTCAGCTCATGGCCTGGTTCCGAGAGGTGGAGCCAGGAGATGTGGGATCTTAGATGAAGAGGACTGACTTTCACATGACTCTTTCTTGTAGGATAATGAGCAGTCAACACCAATGTTACAAGTATCCGAGGCTCCTGGAAACAGTGGAGATTATCAGCATCCAGCCACTCAACATTTATCAGGGATGTCAACGCCTTATATGTTACCTACTGAGGGATCTAGGCAAAATGAAGGTGAAGGGGAATCACAGTTTATTATGTCTCTACCAGAGCATAGTGCACAGTTCTCCCAGCTGACTCCCACACCTTCCCAGATGTTCAACCACACACCGTCTAATCACCACCAAGGGAGAATGGTTGACACAGGATCCCACATGATGCACTTGGGGAGTCCAGGTACCCTGGGAATGACCTTAGCCTTTAGTGATACTCTGATACCTCATGGCAACCTGCCAGGCTCGGCTTCCAATGGAGTCCCAGTAATGACTCACAGCGGTGTCCCAACAATGTCATATTCTGTCCCCTCAACAGTACCTGCTACTGCTACTGCTGGATCTTTAAATCATAGAATATTATTGGTCCAAGGCATGCCTCCCACTGTGAACCACACCATGCCCCCCTCTATGGATCAGATGGTGCACTTAAATCCCTACAACCTTGGGATGCCCCAACCCAGGCTCCAGCCATTGCTAACTTTAGAATCCCCAGACTCACCTGTGACTCAGTCAAATCACCAGGAAGAACCTTTCATATGTGAGCCTCCCACACCTGCTCCACGGGGGTCAGAGAACCTCAGTGTTCAAAGAGCGGCAGCCAGGATGCCCACTCTGATTTCAAGGCCTTTCATCTGCCGTTTCGAGAACTGTGGAAAAGCTTATACCAAGCGATCTCACCTCGTGAGTCATGAACGCAAACACACAGGTGAATGAGGTGCTGGATGGAGAAATGGGTTACAGGGATCTTCGTTCTTTCTAAGTTTCTTTTTAGATCTATGACGTGAATGAGTGTTTTTGCCTTCACGAGTGTCTGAATACTACATGCATGCCTGGTGCCCATGGGCCAGAAGAAGGCTTGGGTCCCCTAGAACTAGAGTTAACAGATGGTTGGGAGCCACCATGTAGGTGCTAGGAATTGAACCTGGGCCCTCTGCAAGAGCAACAAGTGCTCTTCACCACTGAGCCAATTGTTCAGCCCATATGTTTGTGATTTGTGATTGCTTAGAGTTGGCCCTTTCTCTTCCAAGTGCAAACTCAGGCCTTTCTGTTCTGCTAGCTTGCCATCTCATCTGGTGGTCCTGCGGCTGCCTGCTTCCCTTGACCTTGAATGCTCTTCTCTCCAAACTAGATCTCTTCTTCCCACTTGCTGCTTTTTCTACTCAATTGAACTCTTTCTTGTCACTCCCTAGGTGAGAAACCCTACGTGTGTGACTGGGAGGGCTGTACATGGTCTTTCTTCCGCTCTGATGAGCTTGGACGGCACAGACGAATCCACACCAGAGACCGACCACATAAATGTAAAAAGTGTGGCCGACAGTTCATGAGATCAGATCATCTCAAGCAACATCAAAAAACTCATGAGCGCATACCAGATTCCACAATGCCTCAGGCCAACAGTGGACTGACAGATGGACTGATGGGCGCTTCTCTTGCTCCTCATGGTCAGGAGCTTTAGCCCTTTTCCTGGATACTCTAACCCAAGACCCTGTTGCCTGAGACTGGGTCATCTCTTGGGTAGGTGAAAGTTCAAATGGAAACAGGAAGTGGTGGGGAAATTCACATGAAGCTCTTGACACCATTGTAAATTCCTCCAAGTCTGGTACCCTCTCCTCTCAGGGATGACTGACTTCTGCCATTTAGCCAGGTGAGAAGATGCAGCCATGGACTGGACTTAACTAGGAAGCTCTTTCTCCTATCAATCAGGAAACACTCTCATGCCTGTTCCATGAAACCCATGTTCTTCCCCCTGGTCTTCCATGGTTTCCAGGGCCACACCATGGAAGATATCAGTGCTAGAAGGTACCGGACACATCATAATGCTCTACCTCATATGCTCAGATACCACCCATACACCCAGAGTTTCTTTTCTCAAGTCTATGACTGAATGCTCCACTACAGGACATGGCATCTGACATTCCACAGGGCCACTAAAACCAAGCCTTGTGAGGAAGCTGCTACTCACGGGAGACCAGTGAAGGGGCCGTAGGAGAGAGGCATAGTGATTCTCCTCTGTATCCCCACAAATTGTTCCAAGGCAGTTCTCCCTGATAGCACAGTCTGTGGGGAGACCTTCCAAGCAGCCGGAAAACACACTCTTCAATGTTGGTCAGGAAGCAGTACCCATTACGGGAATGAGTTGCCTTAGGCCACTTCATCCTTGATGTTCGCCCTCCATACCTTGGTTTTGAATCTCCCCAATAAAAGCAGTGTGTAGGCTGTTTATAAGATGGCTTGGGGACTAGAGCTAAGGACAAATCCCACTATAGCCTCATTCATACCTGGCCCAGGGCACCTAGTATGCAGATTTTCATTTATCTACTTTGTCCATGAATGGAGGCCAGGGACAACTTGGGAGTCGGGATCTTCTTCAAGCATTTGGGTTCCTGGGATTGAACTGAGGTTATCAGTCTTGGTAACCTATGAACTATCTTACTAGCCTTGTTTGGTTTTGCTTTTGAGAAAGGGTTTCACTGTAGCTCAGGCTGACTGGCAGCCATCTCCTGGAGTTACAGATTGCCTCCCCTCCCCTGCCCTCTGTTTTTGAGGAACAATAACTGTCCTGGTAATTCATCCTGGATGTCTAGAATTCTACTTCTGGATTCAATTGGCCATTTTACTGAGCATTAAACTAACAGGAGTTTGGCCATGCTACCCGGTAGTAAAACCAGAACCCCAAATATCTGAATATCTGTCAATTCCCAAACTGGGTCTCTTCCCTAAGACATGGCACCTTCATAGGTGTTTCATAGACCTAGGCCCAGTCCTGTGCTGTGTTTTGCCAGAAGGGTGACTTCACCTTAAGCTTAAGGGACTGTGTTGGACCTACTTAGGTGCTCAGGAGTCAAACACGGGGCATGGGGGAAGCAGGAGTAGCTGAAGGATGAGCCAGGAAGAACAAGCCTCTGTCCCAGACCTTACCCATTGAGGCTTAGCCAAGCCTCATTCCTGAACACATCTTGAGTTAGAGGCAGACTCACCCTGACTGTTAAGGAGCAAAAAGAGGGCAAAGCTTGTGAAGATGCTCAGTGCAGCCAGGAGATACCAAATGCTCTACAGACCCAGGTTTATCCTAGGCCTCTGGGAAAGCCCAGTAGCTTTGGCAATGTTGGCCCTATTTATTCTGCATGACTGCTGGGCTACTAGCAGCCATTGCATGTGTAGGCAAATATTCTGAGTATACATTTTAAAAATTAAGAGGGGCTCCCCTGACTAGTTCCAAGCAACTGAGTAGAGTCTTGTTTCTGGGTGAGTGCCAGCCTCTATCTAATGTGGAGCCAGCCGTTTGGAGAACAGTGGGTCAGAATTCTTATCTTCCACACAATGGTGCAAGACCAGCAGACTAGATGGTTAGGATGTGAGATGAAAGCAAGCATACTCCAAGGATAAGCCAGAGAGTGATGGTGGCCAGAACTGACCTGCCCCGCCATGGCTGATGCTACTGTTAGAAGTCGAGTGTGATAGTCTGGTGTGCTGGCACATGCCTGGAAACCCAGCACCCAGGAGACAGAAGCAGATTATGAGCTTGAAATGGCCAAAAGTGATAGGCGACAAACAGATTAACTTATTTCCTATTGTTTGTGATGCCTACCATATTAAAAAAACTGTCCTTTAAATGTTTTTGTTTGTTTGTTTGTTTTTTGGCATTTTGCCTATATGTATACCAGATTGTACAAACATAGGTCCCAGGGGTCAAACCTGGGTCTTCAGGCTTGGTGACTACTTTACTACCCACTGGACCATGCTGCAGACCCATAAATGAAAAAAAAAAAAAACTGTATGAACACAGGTCTTAGAAGTACAAGCAGGCTCTGAACGCTGGCCTTTGTTTGGTTTTGCTTTTGAGAAAGGGTTGTCACCAAGGATGATGATTAATTTATTCTATCTCCAAGTGCCAGGGTTACAGGTGTGTGCCAGTTACATAGGGGTGGTGCTGGGGATGAAAGCCAGACCTTTAGGAGGGCTGTCCCAACACATAAGCACCAGGCTATACCCCCCAGTTGAAAGTTTGTATCTGATGCAATTTAAAGAATAGTTGTCTTTTTAAGTCACTTCAGTCAGAATTTGTTTATACATTTGAGTTTTTATTCACCAAAGATGTAACCACTCTTGAATCTTGGTAACATTGCTGCTGTTGTTTTATATATGAATCCAACTCTGAGCAATTCAGTGATTGGTTTTGTATGTTCTTACTATTTTTACTCTGTCTGAGGTCCAATAAATTTTAATATGAAGATTTCTGTCTTCAAGTTTGGAAATGTTTTGGCCGAATTGTTTTATCAATCCTCTCTCTCCCAAGCCCCCTTACTCTACTCCCATCTTCCATGGTCTGAAAGAGAATGGCCTGGATAGGCTCATGTGTTTGAATATTTGGTACCCAGCTGGTGGAACTCTGGGAATAATGAAGAGGTGTAAGCCTTGCTGGAGGAAGTGTGCCTGTCATTCAGGTGGGCTTTGACCTGTGGACATGGACCTTCTAAAATGTGAACCCCAAATTAAATACTTTCTTGGTCATGGTGTTTTATCACAGCAATAGAAAGAATATTACATTTGGAGCAGGGTATAGTGGCAAATACCTGTAACCCCAGCCCTTGAGGAAATGAAGGTGGGAAGGTCAGGTCTCCTAGGGCATCCTTGGCTACATATTTGAAGCCAGCCTGAGCTATGTTGAGACCTGACTTGAGCAAAGGGAGACAGAGGACTAAGTATTGAGGAGACTGAGGCAGAGGAACATGAGCCTACAAGTTCATTTTTCCAGGAAGGGGTATGGTCTCGATATGTAGTCCAGACTGATCTAGAACATATGTAGGCTATGCTGGCTTTGAATTGGAAATATTTCTTCTGCCTCGGTCTCCTGAATGCTGAGATTGAAGGCATGTACTACCACACCCATTTTCTTTGATCTTTTATGGGTTGACCCAGAGTGATCTTTTCACACACAATTTTTTTTTAAAGTTTTCCTGCTTTCTGCCTAATGTTTTGTATATTATATGTTTTCTGACAAGTGGAAACAAAACTATTCCCAGCCCTAAGTGAACAACTAATTATTCTACCTACTTAATTTTTGTGTGTGTGAGACTTTGTCTCATGTATCTTAGACTGGCTTCTATGTAATAGAGGATGGCCTTGAATTTCTGACCCTTCTGTTTCTACCAGCTAGCTACTGGGACTATAGGCTTATATTATGCACCTTGTTTATTTAGTTCAGTACTGGGAATTTGTGTGTTTAAGTACTTTGCCAACATCCCCAACCCCCAGCTATTATTACTTTTTGACACTGGATTTCACTCTGTAACCTAGGCTGGCATCAAATTCACAATCCTGCCTCAACATCTTGAGTCCTGGGATACAAGCATGAACTACCAAGACCAGTAGAGCAATTCTAAGATATCAGAGTATCTTTACCTCTTCCTTCAAATGCATTCATGTCAGGTCGTCAGCAGTCAAGTTTCCAGAGGCAACTGCTTGAGTCACTAATAGGTCTTGAGTTAATGTTGGACACAGAATGTTCGGTAAAGATGAACTTTTATAGTCTGCAGATCTAACCTGTAGCAGGCTTTCCTATGATGTCAGTTACCTGTGTGGGTTGGAGGAGGCAGCTGGTTAGTCAGCTGGGGATGAAGTCTTCCAGGTGAACTGAAGGCAGGAACTAGTGGTCCTTTTGATAAGTAGAAGAAACTGATGACCATGGAATCTAGAGGTGGGACATGTGAGGTCTAAAGGGGCTGAGAGACTGACAGGAGAGCTACTCATGGGATGGAAGTGCTTAGATGGCAGGAGAAGGGCAGGAGATGAAGGCCATGTCCATCAGAATGCTGTGATCTCTGAGTTTGAGGCCAGCCTGTTACTGGTCAGATAGGGCTATGTAGTGAGACCTTGTCTAAAAAAAGAATACACGAGGTAGATGACTGCATTTTTAAAAAAATATTTGTATTTTACATGAATCGGTGTTTTGCCTGCATGTATAACTGTGTAAAGGTATCAGATATTGGAATTACAGACAGTTGTGAGCTGCCATGTGGGTGCTGGGAATTGAACTTAGGTCCTCTGGAAGAGCAGTCAGTGCTCTTGACCCCTGAGTCATCTCTCCAGCCTGACATTTTAATAGGAGTATATTCAAGTGTCCAGGGACGTGAGTGGAGAAGGGTGTTGGTGCCCAGTGCAGCAATGTTTGAACAAGTGGCTGGTGGAAAGGCTTGATTTTTTTTTTTTTTCAACATCTGTGAGATTCTGAGGCAGGTCATCAGCAGTCAGTTTCTTCCAGAGGAGAAAGAGACTCAGGGTCCTCACAAGTCTGACACTGAAGGACTAAAGAAGGATCATAGAAGTCACTGGCCATGAGGGGACATTCTCAGATTGTGACTTAGGAGCTCTAGAACATAGAGGAGGTCATTTGAGGGAAAGGTCAGGACCCCCACACTTGCACAGTTGGCACTGCAATTTTATTCTTATTTGGTCCTCACATTCCTGTGTGTCCAGGGTGCTCAGGGATTCTGGGTCCCATAAGACCTAAGCCTGAGAAGGCTGGTTACAATTACTCTGGTTGCCTTGTGTGGAGAACAGTAGATGGGTGACTGGGCAGAGAGGAGGCAGGTGATGTCTTATCCAGCCTGTTGAGCAGTGTCTGTGATGGGTAACTTGAATGGTGAATTTGTCTTGACTTCTTTGGGCTGCAACAGAACCCTCCTAAGGCAACTTCCTGGGTCCAATTGGGGTCTGGAGTTCTGTCAGGCTGTTGAGGAATGCAGCCATCCTCCATAGACTGGGGAGGCTGAGGAGACAGGGATAGGTGTCATCTGTGGAAATGATGCCTGAGTGGCTACAGGAAAGTTGTGGATAATGAATTTTTGTTTTTTGAGAAACAGGTACATCTATTCCAGTCCTCCACTATAGCAAGAGAGCAAAGCTCCTGGTTTTGTTTGCCTGTGCTCTGAGAGCTTATCTTCTGTATTCTAGGCTGACCTCTGTGTAGCTGAGGATAACCTTGAACTCCCAATCCCTCTGCCTCCTAGGGACTGGGATTTACAGACCACCATACCTAGCCATAACTATCTATCCTCCTTTTCCAGGGCCTGGAGAGATGGCTCATAAGATAAGAGCACTTCTTCTTCTTTTTAATAAAGATGTATTTACTATATACACAGTGCCCTGTCTGAACTGTATGCCAGAAGAGGGCGCCAGACCTTATTATAGATGGCTATGAGCCACCATGTGACTGCCTGCCGGGAATTGAACTCAGGACCTCTGAGACCTATCAGTGCTCCTAACCTCTGAGCCATCTCTCCAGCCCACACTTCTTGTTCTTGCAGAGAAGCTGGGTTTGGTTCCCAGCACCCACATAGCAGCTTATAACATCCAGAACTTCATTTTTAGGGGATTTGCTACATACTCTTTTCCACTCAGAAAGCACCAGGTAAATACAGTGCAGTACACATATATACATACATGGAAGCAAAATACTCATAAACAAAAAATAAATCTAAAATTTAAAAATACAATCTTCTAGAAGTCTTTTTCTTTTCTTTTCTTTTTTTTTTTTAAAGATTTATTTATTTATTTTTATTTTAGGTACAGTGGTATTTTGCCCTGAAGCTAGAGTTTTACAGACAGTTGTGAGCTGCCATGTGGGTGTTGGGAATTGAACCCAGGTCCTCTGGAAGAACACTCAGTGCTCTAACCACTGAGCCATCTGTCCAGCCCCTGTCTTTTCTTTCATATCTGGACCTCTATTCTTTTTTCCCCTTCCGGTTGGTGTCCGGTGCTGGGGATTGAACCAGGCCTCCCTCTCTTGGAGTAGTGAACTTGAAGTTGTACCTCCAGCCCTCAGTTCTTACATGGCCTTCTTGTGAGTCATACTTTTGCTTTTGGCAAATGCTAAAAATAAAAGCAAAATGTGTGTTTTTGGCATGATGGCACACGTGGAAAGTGAAGCCAAGAGGAGGAGGAATTTAAGGTCATCCTCTGTTACATAACCAGTTGAGATCAGCCTGGGTTCCTTAAGAAAGATCCCTGTCTCAAAAAAAAAAAAAAAAAAATCATGAAGGAGGCATGTGAGAGACAACAGAACAGAACAGAAGGGAAGCAGTAGGGATAAGGGGGTAAGATGGGAACAGTGGGGGAAGGGAGACGGAGGTGTGAATTCACTAAAATGGAATCTGGGTAAAAACTCCATGTGGTAAACAGTTACTTTGTAAACTGGTTTTTAAAACTTAAAAAATAGGGGCTGGAGAGATGGCTCAGAGGTTAAGAGCACTGACTGTTCTTCCAGAGGACCTGAGTTCAATTCCCAGCATCCACATGGCAGCTAACAACTGTCTGTAATTCCAAGATCTGACACCCTTACACAGTTATACATGCAGGCAAAACACCAATTCACATAAAATAAAAATAAAGTTTTTTTAAAAAAAAGTTATTTTATTATAGCCTGGTGGTAGTGTCGAACGCCTTTAGTCCTGGCTCCTAGGAGACAGAGGCACACCGATCTCTGTGCATTTGAGGCCAACTTGGTCTACAGAGCAAGCCCCAAAGCTACACTGAGAGACCCTGTCTCAAATATCCCCCTAAAAGTTATTTTATTATTATTACTTGTTTTCAGCAGGGTTCTCTGTGTAACAGCCCTGGCTGTCCTGGAACCTGATATGTAGACCAGGCTGGCCTCGAACTCACAGCGATCGCAGTGCCTTTGCCTCCTGAGTGCTGGGACCCCTTGTCCTCTTGCAGCCCCAGAGCCTCTCCCAGATGTGTATGTGTGACAGGGCAAAGGTTCCTCTTCCTTGTCATCGGGAGCCATCTTTGGCTTAACCCGAAACTAGCTCCCCCACTTTATCCCCCACCCCAGTAAAAAGTTCTGTGAGAAAGAACCACTTGTTCTAGAAACACAGATGAACTGCCCTAGCCCACTGAGTGTCTGGGCTTCTGATAAGCTGCTGGCTTGCTTGGCTCCCCCCTGCAGCTGCTAACCAGGATGGCTTCCTCTTCTGCTCTTTGCCTTTAAAAGAAAATCGCAAAAGCACTGGAGGCTGATCTGTGGGAAGGGTTTCTCTCCAGGCAGTCTCTGGCTCAGTTCAGACTCTCACTTTAGACTTTGATCATGCCGAGTGGTCTTTGTGTCCGTCTGTGCATTATCTCCTCCCCATCCTCCAACAGTGTGTTCAACCAGCAACCTTTCCACACATACCTGAGTAGCACATTATCCACTCCAGGGCCTCCTGCTGTTCCCACTCATGTCAGTCAAGCTAGAGCTACCAAAATCTTCTCTCATTCTGCTTTATGGGAGCACTGTCAGTCTCCTGTGCAAGAATCTTAGCTTGTTTGCTTCAAAACAATGCTATAATGTTGAAGCTTTGTTTCAGTAGATGAATTTATCCCAGATGAGCTAAGTGCTTTGTCTGGGGCTAGACCTCGTGGCTCAGATGGCAGGCATTTTGTCCAGCACTCAAGAAACCTGGATTTAGTGCTCTGTACCACGTATACCAATGGCTTGGGGTTGGAGGCAGGGGAGCTTCACACTTGTAACCCTTTACTTCAGCCTCCTGAGCGCTGGAATTACAGGTGTCCCTTACCACGTCAGGCCTCATCATTTTCTTTTTGATGGCTTCTGAATTTGAGTCATAGTTAGAAACCTTTTTCTAAATTCTTATTTAGAGAAATTTACTTCTCACACACACTTGTACAACTGCATATTTTACCTTTATTTTTTAAACCATCTTTAATATATTTTTTGGAGAAGATAGTTTCACAAGAAATACTGATTTTTTTTTTTTTTTTTTTTTTTTTTTTTTTTTTTTTTTTTTTTTTTTTTTTTTTTTTTTTTTTTTTTTTTTTTTTTTTTTTTTTTTTTTTTTTTATTTTTTTTTTTTTTTTTTTTTTTTTTTTTTTTTTTTTTTTTTTTTTTTTTTTTTTTTTTTTTTTTTTTTTTTTTTAAACTTAATTAATTAATTTATTTATTTGCCTTGGTGTTTGCCTGGAACTGGAACTACAGACAGTTGTCAGCTGCCATGTGGGTGCTGGGAATCGAACCCGGGTCCTCTGGAAGAGCAGCCGGTGCTCTTAACCGCTGAGCCATCTCTCTAGCCCCGACACACACTTCTTTAATCCCATCAGTTGCAGGATTCAAGAGGTCGAGATTAGATTGAGCTACAAAATTTGATTTGTTTCAAACAGACAAAACCTTTCTGAAATTCTACTGGCTTAGATGAAAACTTTGCTAAGAAAACATTGGGCCAATTCTTACTGTAGAAACCAGGGAAATGGAAGTTACCTGCAGGAAGTACATGGATCCCATAGTATCTCTTGTCTAGTTCTATAAGGCTCCAAATGGGCCACCTCTGCTTACAGGTGAGGACGAACTGGCAGACAAAGGCTCCGGGCTGAACAGGGACACGGGCTGTTCATCCATCTCCTTGAAAGCTGCCGTTCTTTCCAGGATGGCCAGAACCTGATACCCCAGCTGTCCTGGTAGGATGCTGTTGGCTGCATTTCTGCCAGCCTTCTCCATTCTGTAGACATCTTTAGTGTTCAGGCAGATTCATGGCATGGCTTCTGAATCCTTCATCAGGGTTCTGCCCCTTCAAGGACCACAACCCGCACAATGATGCTTCCTTCCTGATTCCCCAGGATTCCTAGATGGAGCCCACCTGTGAACTCCTTGGCAGGTGTAGGCACTGATGAATCAGCTTTTATTTACTTTTTGCTCTATACTTTTTTGGAGTTTGCAGATTTTAACTGATGAACCAATTGTCTCTAGGCATCATTTCCCAAAGTTTGGTTTTGCTCCAGTGATCTTTTTTGAATACTTATGTTTTGTTTGCATGCATGTATGTGCACCTTGCTTCGGGCAGGTCAGAAGAGAGTGTCAGGTCCTCTGGAACCAGAGCCACAGACAGTTGTGAGTGGCCACGTGGATGCCAGAGATGGAACCGAGTTCTTTGCGAGAGAAACAAGTGATCTTAACTGCTGAGCCAACTCTTCAGCCAGCCAGCCAGCCCCTTCACCTCTTTATTTTTTCGAGATAAGTCAAGCTAGCCTGGAACTCGAAGAGATCCACCTGTTTGTGCCTCCAGAGTACTGGGATTAAAGGCGTGGGCCACCATGCCCGTCTCTCTCACTTGTATTATATAATTTCCACTTGTATTTGCCTAAAGGTTATCTTACTCCAAGTCTCTGCTTGTGTATGCATCCACTATTTTCACTTTAATCGTTGATTTTGAAGCTACAGCGCAGCCTAGCGGTCACGTTTCTGCAGCCCTCTCCACCAGGCGTCTGCAGACTCTCCCTTCACTCCTAGGCTTGTGTCCCTGGTGGGTGGCTCACATCTGTCTGTAACTCCAGTTCCAGTGGATCCAACTCCCTCACACAGACATGCAGATCAAATACCAATGCATATAAAAATAAAATAATTTTAAAAAGAGAATGTGTTAAAAACAAAAACTTGGCCTGTTTAAATCACAACAGGTGGTCTCTTTCTGCTCGTGTCTTTCTTGACTGGATTCAGACTGATTCGGTCTCAGGGCAACACTCCTCAAGATGAGAGCGGGATCATGATTATCATCCAGGACGGCACTCTGCATACTGCCATGTCTGTTAATGAGTCCATTAAGTTTTAAATAAAATGTAATTAGGGGCTTTAATGCTTTAATGTGAAATACTTCATGGGTTGTTATGAGTTTTAGTGAAATTTGAGGGAAATGATTGGGGTTTTAGGATGGGTTTGGAATATGTTACCATTTAAGTTAATGGAATATAGTCTCCCTTTGTCCAAAAATTCATGATCCGATAGATTAGATGTGGATAATGAGGGATAACTATTATATTTTCTTTTTTATAATTCTTACATTTAACATAAGACCCAAGCACACTATCCCCTGGTCTCTTACTCTATCAGAGTGTCTTGCTATCTGTTTGTTTTTTTCAGTTGTTCTGTCTTGGATCTTGAATGTCCTTTGTTGAGAACTTTATCTTGGACCTGAGGTGAGAGTGGAAGGTGAGGGAACTGTTAGACCCCAGCAGAAGAGAGTCTGACCTTTGAAGACCTGCCCCATTTCTCTCCTTTCTATTCTGGGGTTCTGCTGCCTAGTGCTGCCATGGCAACCACAAGCTCAAAGACAATGGGGCCAAACTAGAAACCAACATAAATAATAAATATTCCCCTTTCATTTTTTTTAACTTATTTATTTATTTATTTGCCTTGGTGTTTTCCTGGAACTGGAACTACAGACAGTTGTTAGCTGCCATGTGGATGCTGGGAATTGAACCCTGGTCCTCTGGAAGAACAGTCAGTGCTCTTAACTGCTGAGCCATCTCTCCAGACCCTCCCTCTTCATTTTTTAAAAACATGATCTCCTATAGACCAGGGTGGCTTCAAACCTGACCCCTTGAACTTTGAATTTCTGCTCCTACTGTTTCTGCCTCCCAAATATGGGATATAGTCATATATTACCAAATACAGCACTATTTCATTATTTTAAGTTACCTAGGATTTTGTCAATGTGAATGAATCAAACACGTTGGTCTTGTCAACACCATGAATGAATGTTAGAACAGTGAGCAGAACATAAGAAAGTTCCAGAAGCTCGTGCATAACAACATAATATTTATAAAGCTTAAATAGGAAATATTATTTTGTTGTTGTTTTAGGTTTTTCAAGGCAGGGTTTCTCTGTGTGGTCCTGGCTGTCCTGGAACTTGCTATGTAGACCAGATTATCCTCAAATTGAAGGCTTTTGCCTGCCTTTGTCACCCTAACTGCTAAGGGTAAAGGTGTGCACCCCCATGCCTTGCTTTAGCAATACTTTAAAAAAAAAAAATCTATCTATGCACTGCCCCAACCATCTGTCATCAAGAATGACTACCCACAACTTTACATATATAAATTGTCTTAATTTTCTTTTTTTAAGGTTTATCACAAATGTGTTTAAAAATAACTTGGGGCTGGAAATATGGCACAATGGTAAAACACTTGATTAGCGTGTGCAGATCACTAGATTCAATTCCCAGCAAGACAAAAATAAATTTAAAAATAAAAATAATTTCCAGACAGGGCAGTGGTGGCACATAGCTTTAATCGCAGCACATAGGGAGATCTGGGATAGAAAGGACTGATAAAATCAAACAAGAAACCCCAACACAACTAGAAACAACATGTCAATATTAAGTCTCAGAAGGAGAGTGGTTTAAAGCCATCACAAAGTTCCTATAGAGAAAGGGGTGAGTTCTATGAGAAATCTTACAAGTTAAACTGCACCCTCTGTAACTCTCGCTTATTGGCTTGCCTATACATAGGAACCAGAAAATTTGCATTTTATCCACAATGTTTCTTTTTTTTTTTTTTTTTTTTTTTTAAAAACTTTATTTATTTATTATTTATTTGCCTTGGTGTTTGCCTGAAACTGGAACTACAGACAGTTGTTAGCTGCCATGTGGGTGCTGGGAA
Organism: Sigmodon hispidus; assembly: GCA_004025045.1. Lineage (NCBI taxonomy): Eukaryota > Metazoa > Chordata > Mammalia > Rodentia > Cricetidae > Sigmodon > Sigmodon hispidus. The sequence goes on from PVIH01001180.1 coordinate 212,785, forward strand.
TCGAACCCGGGTCCTCTGGAAGAGCAGACGGTGCTCTTAACCGCTGAGCCATCTCTCCAGCCCCTATCCACAATGTTTCTTACTGTGGTATTTGGTAGACTGCCACTCAACAAATTACATAAAGAACTGTCAAACATTGTCTATCATAGTTACTAAGACTGGCAGGAACAACAACTATTTGTATGCTGGGCAGGGGTGGTGGGGGCACATGCTTTTAATCCCAGTAAGTGGGAGGCAGAGGCAGGCAGAGTTTGAGGCCAGCCTGGGCTACAGAGAGAAATCCAGAACATCCAGGGCTACACAGAGAAATTCTGTCTCAAAAACCAAAACCAAACAAAAACAACAAAAAATTATTTAATTTCTATGGATGTTTATATTCATATATATCTGTGCATCATCTGTGTGTAGTGGTCAAGAGGGCATCAAATTCTCTGAGATTGAAATCTGATAGAATGTGAGCTGCCATGTGGGTGCTGGGAATCAAACCCAGGTCCTCTGGAAGAGCAGCCAGTGCCCTTACCTGCTGAGCCATCTCTCCAGTCCCTGATCTTTGCTGTTAACCTGCTGCTTTGATTGCTCCATGTGTTGATACTAAAGAGTGGCATCTTCTGAGCAGAAGAGCTAGCCCAGATGGGGCGTTGTTCTTTTTCTCATCCTTAGCCCTTGAAGAATCACAGCGTGTAGTCCTGCTTTCTTACCGGAATGACAGGGAGGCTTCTTATTAACTATGAAAGCTTGGCCTTAGGTTTGTTTCCAATCAGCTTTATAACTTAAATTAACCACTTTACATTAATTTACATTCTGGCACATCTTACTACCTCTTCTCCATACAATGTCCAACTTCCTCAGTGTCTTGCTGGCATCTCCTGCACGTCTAGATTCTAACCCTGAATTTCTTCCTCTCTCTTCTCAGAAGTCACGTTTATTCTTTCCTACCTAGCTATTGGCCATTCAGCTCTTTTGTTGTGTTTTTGAGACAGTATTTCTCTGTGCAACCTTGGCTCTCTGGAACTCACTCTGTAGACCAGGTTGGTCTTGAAATCACAAAAATCTACCTGCCTCTGCCTCTCAGCACCCTGTTGGCCATTCGGCTCTTCATTAAACCAATCAGAAGGCACCTTAGTCAGAGACACATCTTTAGAATATACGAAAAAGACTACAAAAGCATATGCATATATATTCTTCTAAAAATGGCATTGTTTACTTGACAACACTATTCTGATGCTTCAAATACCCAGAAATCAGTTTGTAATAGTAATAATACTATTAATTCATATAATTATAGGAATATAAATAACATGTATAATACATATGATAATAAATTTGTTTCAAGGGTCTTCTTGGTTTCATTTTTGAGACAGGGTCTCTCTAGGCTGGCCTAGACTTGAGATCATCCTGCCTCAGCTCCTGAATTCTGGTATTTTTGGCATGTGCCGTTATGCTCAGGGCAGTCATCTTATCAATGTGAACCTAAAGTATTGTCACATCCTATTCTGAAAAACACCTCCCTAAAGATAAGCTCACTCAAGGTAGAGATAAAAGGACTATCTGAAAGTGTAAAGGTAGCTGGGCCCCTCAGCAACAAAGCTTCAGATAGCCTCCTGACTGCTGAGGTTCCTGTCTCCAGGGCAAATACATTACAGATAAACAAAAACAAGACCAGATGGAGAAATTCCCCAGGTGCCTTTGAAGGTCCTATGGCCACATCTTTGTGGTTTATTGTTTTTAATTTTGTTTTATTATTATTTTATGTGAATTGGTATTTTGCCTGCATGTATAACAGTGTAAGGGTGTCAGATCTTAGAATTACAGACAGTTGTTAGCTGCCATGTGGATGCTGGGAATTGAACTCAGGACCTCTGGAAGAACAGTCAGTGCTCTTAACCACTGAGCCATCTCTCCAGCCTCCTCCACTTACTTCTTAATGTTCAGAACAGGAGATCTGTGCAATCTCCAACACCAAGATCAATGGAACTGGCTCGTAGAGTTCAGTGGGGGCTTAGACAGGTCTCCTGGCTCTAGAACATACTCCAGTGAATCCATGTGTCCTGGGCTTAGCACACTTACCCATCTAGGGAAGCCTCATTATCCCCTTCAAGATGACTTCGTTGTGTTTTTGATATGCTTTAGCCTCAAGATGACTAGCACACTTGGGTCCCTTCAAGTCCCCTGGCTCCTCTGAGAACTTGACGTGATGAGGTAACGGAGGTGTCTGCCTCAGGCTCTGAAGGTGCAGCCTGAATTAGAAGATTTAAATTCCAGGCCCATCGATTAGTTTCAGACTAAAAATGTTCGTTGGAAAGCCTTAAGGGCTTAAACTATCTACCCAACCCTTTCAAGGTAAACAAGGCTTTGGTTTTAGGAAGTGAAAGTCAAGATACTAACTTGCCCCAGTCCAGAGAGAATGAAGATCCCGACCTGCTTTGTGAGGGGAATGAATTACTATTCATAGGTTAATTTAGGATCTTAGGCAGCACAGACTGGTCTTGGCAAGGATGCTGTGTTGCAAAGGCTGACTGATCCGCTATTTCTGTCTCAGCCTCTGGAGTGCTAGAATTACGGTATTTCAGGAGCGTATCAGTATCACCATATCTAGTTCAGGGCTGTGCTGTGACTCAAACCCAGGAGCACACCACCAACTGAGCTACATCCAAGTGGTGCGAAACAGGTTTACTACAGAAAATAAGGGACAACAGAAGCCTAAAAGTTGTTGAGGTGGTTCTCCAAGCCTCAAGAGAGCTGGACTGGGTGTGATCGCAATGGCATATGCCTCACTTGCAATGAAGCTCGGGGATCTCGGAAGCCAGACCATCTTATTACTTCTAAGGTTTATTTATTGATATACTTTGGAGGCAGGGTATGTGTAGCCCTGATGTCCTGGAACTATCTCTGTAGACCAGGCTGGTCTGGAACTCTCAGAGATTCTTCTGCCTCAGTGCAGGAAGAAGTGCACCTTAAAAGTGCTGCACCTAGCTATTTATTTTTAATTACAAACATAAATATATCTCTGTGGATATATGCATGTGTGAATGCAGGCGTCCTCTAAGTCCAGAATAGGGTGTTGGATCCCTGGAGCTGGAATTACAGGTAGCTATGAGTTGCCCAATGTCAGTGCTCAGAATGCAACTTGGATCTTCCACAAGAATAGCATGGGCGGGGTAGAGAGATGGCTCAGCAGTTAAGAGTTCAGAGGTCCTGAGTTCGATTCCCAGCATCCACATGGCAGCTAACAACTGTCTGTAATTCCAAGATCTGAAACCCTTACAAAGTTATACATGCAGGCAAAACACCAATTCACATAAAATAAAAATAAATATTAAAAAAAAAATTTAAAGAAAGAATAGCATGGGCTTGTAACTGAAGAGCCTCCTGCCCTGGGACTTAAACCCTGGACTCCTATTGTTTGCTAAGCTAATCAAGAAAGGGCTCTGGAAACAGTTGTGGGGTATCCTCCAGAGAAGCCTGCTCAGACCTGGGCCCTGTTATATTACCCACTGGTTTTTAGTGAATGAGTCAAATCATGGACTCACCCTACTCTAAAGAGGTGTAGATGGTGCTAAGGACAATTAATTTTACTAAACTGATACATAATTGGCCATATAGTTTAAGATGCAGGACCCGGCCATTAATCCAATAGAATGAGCATTAAAGGCCTAGCCAATGCTGATGGTAGTTAGCCAGGGGGGCCAGAGCCCGAGACTGGTACCAATGATCTAATTTAGGCTTTTATCTCTTTCTCTGTTTGAGGTGTTCCCCAACCATGGCAAGATTTTTTTCTAATTACACCTGGCCAATTAGTACAGAAACAAGAAGGTTCTTCCAAAGCTATACACAGTCCTCTATGTATGTAAGTCTGTGTCTCTTTGCTTTTGTAAGACTAATTTTGTAAAGGAATATAACTTCTGAAAAATTTTAATACCTCCAGGTCCTGATCAGCCTGTCTTCTTAGTATGGAAATCATCAGAAGAGGCACATTTGGCCAAACCACTAGTTCACACCCACCAAGTAGTCTCAGGGGCTCAGGAATACTGCTATTGTCCAGTTAAGTCAGCCAGCAAGGCTGAGCAGCAGGCTCAGAATAAGGGACGTTTAGGTGCAAATCTTCAGCCCTTCCTAAGTCTTTAATGCTAACGGGCTGCCCCACTCATTGCGTTTTGACAGACAATGGGTCCACAGTCTGCCTAGTGCCTGTTCCTATGTAGTGTGTATGGGGAGGGTTGAGTAGAAGCAGCAATCACAGCTGATTTCTCCTGGGAATCATTAACTCTGTTCTCTCTGTCCCTTCCTGTGACAGAGTATCTGAGTACCCAGGTTTTTTTCTGTTTCTCAAAGGCCAGAATTTTTCTTAAGGAATTTTCCAGGAAGCCTCGGTTTCACAACCCCAATTTAAAAAACATTTCAGAATTATGTATGCCATTTATTTATTTATGTATTATTTTTATAGCATAATTTCTTTATTGATCCTTTGAGAATTGTACATCCTGCAACCTAGTTCTCAGTATTTCCATAACCCTCCCTCACCCTGCAGTGTATACCCCCCCAAATTAAACCAAAATAAAATGAAACAAGCAAACAAACACTAACAACACAGACAGATGACAGACAGACAGACAGACGACACACCAACTAAAATCTCTCTGCTTCTCCATCATTCTGGCCTCTCTAACTCTCTTCTTTCTTTCTGGTGGTACTGGGAGTGATGTGTCACATAACTTTACTAGTGTTTATCGCACTGAACATTTACTGGTCTGGTTCAAGGCCTCTGGTTTCTGGTATACTTTTATCTGGTAGGCCTCACCAGAACTCCTCTGGGGTATCCTGTGGCTACTCTGAGTCATAAAGATCCCATGGGTATTGTTCCATGGGACCAGTCCTTTCAGGAGCTCCAGCAGGTCTTAGACCAGGTAGATGTTTGTTCTGCCCAAAGTTGGACCCCCAGAGAGACCATCAGAGACAGGGATGTCCAGAATGCAACAGCAAGATTTATTGGCAGCACAATAAGCCAGGCAGGGAGCACACTTCAAGCTTCTATGATAACAGAGCAAGGAGTAGCTGGTGCCCTTGGTTACAAGGGGTCTTTTATAGGCAAAAGCTACAACAAAGTTGGTTGCTTGGGGACAGGGTGTTGACATGCTACTGATTGGCTCTTGCTTAGGGTCTTTCTGCCCCAGAGTATCTTTGGATTTTACGTGGGTGGTCCCCACCTGGACCCTACCTGGGGTGGCTGGTTTTTTCCAGAACTGGGCAGGTAAGAATATTCTTCTCGGGGCTGGAGAGATGGCTCAGTGGTTAAGAGCACCGTCTGCTCTTTCAGAGGACCCGGGTTCGATTCCCAGCACCTACATGGCAGCTAACAACTGTCTGTAGTTCCAGTTCCAGGCAAACAAATAAATAAATAAAGTTTAAAAAAAATAAAAATAAAGTGTGGAAGCTAAGTTGAAAATATTAAAAAAAAAAAAAAAAAAAAAAAGAATATTCTTCTCTCAGAACTGAGGAGGCCCCCTGGTAGGTCTATTTTTTTTAGGAAATTTTTTTTTCCCCCAGGACCAGTCAAGCATGACTATTCTTCTCCTAGAACTGGGCAAACCCCCTGCCAGGAACCCATTCTTCTGTCAGAAGTGGGCAGACCCCCTCAGTGGCAGAAAAGGGAAACTAAACTTTATTTTACTTTTTTATAAAATAGCTACTAGAATGCAAAATGAGTTTTTTTAAAATGTGAATTGGTGTTTTGCCTGCATGTATAACTGTAAAGGTGTCAGATCTTGGAATTAGACAGTTGTTAGCTGTCATGTGGATGCTGGGAATCGAACTCAGGTCCTCCTCTAGAACAGTCAGTGCTCTTTACGACTGAGCCAGTCCCAAAATGGGATTTCTTGAGCTAAATTTTTTCTCTTCAATGTTAAGGTGGGCCAACCCAAGGCCTGTCTATGGGCTTGGGTAGTGACTATTGGAGCTGGTTAGTTCAGACCACTGGGAACACACTAGCTTCCCTATGCCTCTGTTATTAGGGTCAGTTCTCCCCAGCAAGAGGTAGGGCCAATAAAATGCAGGGCCAGCTTAGCATGGCCTTTTGATTTCATCATGCATGGTTTCTATGGCCCCCTAAGGTGACACAGGCCACAGACCCCAGCTACAGCTGGATCACAGACCCAGACATGCCCTTGGCAGCAGCTCAGACCCAGATATCTTACTTCGGATGCAAGGAAGCTCTGACTACTCAGATCAGAATCGCTCTAGCAGAGGCATGATCCTGGGACACCAACAAGGCCACAGGTTACAGCCCCAATCCTGGGCTTCTGTGTGACCCTTGGTGGCAACAGAGGCCTCAAACTTCAACATAGACCCTAGCCAAGGTAGGACCACAGATCCAGACATGTTCCTCTGCAGCAGCTGGTCTGGATGTCACCATTGTTCCAGATGGCAGTGCAAGCCCTCAGATCGGCCTAGCTTCAGTGACAGCATGGCTCTTGGACATCAACATTGCCCCAGGCCTTGGGCATCTACATGGCCTTTAATGGTAACAGAAGCCTTGGACATGAACACAGTTTTTGGGTACAGCAGGACCATGGGCCCAGACATGGCCTTCAGCTGCAGCTCTGGCTCAGATGTCACCATGGCATTGGGTAGCAACACAGGCCATTCAAATCTGCATAGCCCCCAGGATACAGCATAGCTCTTGGACACTAACATGACTCAGGTGGCTGACTGTTGGGAGCTGCCGCACCTTAAAGATGGCGCTGGCTCCTGTTCCCCGCCTTCTTGATGGCGAATGCTTCTAGTAATAATTAACTCCATCCATGGGATGTGCTGAATTGACTAGCTTGCTTCCGTGTGCGTGGCCCTATGGTGAAGGCCCACGCGGCATTAGCTGAGTGAAGGACTTGAGCTTAAAACTGGCTGCAAGGTTGGGAGAAGGGAACTACTACTGCAAGGGGCTACTACTGCAAGAAGTATCTGTAACAGTAAAGGACCTGGTCTGTAGCGGGAAATCAGGAACTATGTATGTGAACGATCACGTCATAGGACTGGAGACGAGCGGGGCGTGGTTAACTGAAAAGGATTCCGGAAGTAGACCTTCGAGGGAGGGGACCAGGACAGGAAGTCGTCATTCTCTCGCGAGAGTTCCCGACAGAGTGCACAGTTCGCTCCAGCTGCCCAGGAGTTCGGACGTAAGGCGTGGGGATGAAGAATCTTCCTTAGAAAGGCTCCGGCGTGCTGCAACCTCATCCTGATCTTCTCCTAAAACCGGCTCTGTTTTGTAAGCTATTTTCACCAAATAAACCCTGTTTAAAACATATCTCAGGGCGGGTTTTTTACCGCGATACTGGTCAATTACCACAGAAGAATCCTGGTGCTGTGTCTTTTCCTGCTGGACGGGACGGGGCGCAGCGCAGCTGACCTGATCCTGGACATCCATGTGACCTTCAGTGGCAACAGGAGCCATGGACATCAACCCAGACCCTGGCCACTATAGGGCCATAGACTCAGACATGGTCCTTGGTAGCAAGCCTAGGCCTGGATGACACCTTGGCCTTGGGTGGCAGCACAGGCCACTCAAATGTGTATGGCCGGTACTTCCGCCGGCGTCCATCGTGAACAACAAAGCTTCCTGTCGCGTGTAGTATGTTGTTCCTGTCTGGCCAGTGCCGACCACTGAAATCTACCGGCATCTTGCATCCTCCTGGGTTGTCTGTTCTTCTGCCCAGTGTGGAGCACCAAGGCTGGTAGGCTGTGCGGTCCTCCTGGAGACCGATGGAAGCACCTTGGATCGACAGATTAGTCTTTGCAGCAGCTGGTGCCCCCACTCTCTTCAACTTGATGGGCACCCACTGTCCTCAGAGAGGATGCCTGAAATGAAGCTTGGGCTCACAACAGCCATAAGAGGTGTCTCTAATACTGCCAGACTGATGGACCTTGGTGCTTCTAAGTGAGGATTGTCCCCTGGTATCTGGAGCTGTGTCCCACAAGAATATGCAGTTTCTCCCGTTGCATTTGGCAGTGTGTGAAGGGTTCTTACTGGAGCAAATGGAAGTCAAAGTACAGTCACTCATTGTGAAGGCATTGTAGCCTGTAAACTGAGGAAGCAGATCTGCTGTTCTTCTCTCCTTGTTTTCTCTCCACACTGGGAACAGGTGGAACAAGAGCTGGATAACACAGAATAATTGATGTGCCTGTGTCACACTTACAGCCAGGTCCATGACCTGTCCTGCTAGAGGACAGTACACGCCACAGTGCCAGGCCCTGATGTGCTTTTGAGCAACCGGCACAGCAGAGCATCAGGCTTGTCTCCAAAGAGCTCTGGTCTGTCCTCTGGATTATCAGCTGATCTTTGCTATATATGTCAACAGTCCTTGCCCTTCTAGAAGCAGCTGGAGCAGGCTTCTTGGCAGGTGTTTGTGGATTTCAGAAGGCCAGGGAGTAGACAGCAAGACCATCAAAGTGAAACTGGAGACTGCCCACTCAGCATCGTGAAACAGCTTTTTATTTTGTTTAGCAATGCAAGGCCTTGACACCAGCACCTCCGAGGACTGTGTCTTGTCCCCATGTCCATCTGCTAGTGCCTGGAATGACTCGTGACAAGAGCTTTTTTATTAAACTTGTTGCCACTTTCCTGCCACCTCCCAACTGTGCAATAAACCTTAGAGATGAACGGAAAAAAAAAAATGTGTATGGCCACGGCTGCAGCACGGCCCCAAGACTCCAACAAGGCCACAGGCACAATACCAATTTTTGCAATAGGAAATCCCTTGTTCTTGGCATTCAGAGAGCCCGGCCACTAGGCATCTATAGAATTATAAATTCTGTATTTCTATCTCAAAAGATAAATTCCCACATATTTCCTTTTTGCAGTACAACCAGACACTTGAAGTGGGGACCGGCAAGCGGAGGTAAAGCTAAATATGGTTTGCTGGTCTCTAGTCCCACTAGTTAATACCTTCCCTGTATCTGTCCTTCCTCAGTTTCCAGTCCAGGCCTGAGGGTTGGACCTTGACCCTATCCTCATACCCATGGGACAAAACGCAGGACTCAGGAGGAGGTAGAGGAAGGAAGTGGAAGGGCCTGGGCCCAATGAAACCTTCACTGTAACGGGTCCACAGTGTGGGAGGCAGTCCATTTGGCAGTGACATCTGTGGCTCCTGCTTTCTTGACCTGGGTGTAGTGGATCCATGGTGCAATGCCATCTTACAGCCATAGAAGGGGAGGGAATCACTGTACAGGGTCCTTTTCAAGCTGTTTTCAATCTGCCCAGAACTCTGAGGTCTATATGCACAGTGAGGTTTTTAATCTTTGTCTGAAGCTTTAGCTATTAGTTGTGAAGTTTTGACTATAAAAGCCAGACATTGTTGGGATTATTGCTATGGGAGGTCAAACCAGGTCCTGGAGGGTCTTAGGTACTATTCTAGCAGATTCAGTCCTGGGGGAAACACTCTACCCACCCAGAAAAGGTATCTATAAAAACTAGCAAGTACTTTTATCCTCTCCTATCAGGTCAGATCATGGTGAAGTCAGTTTTCCCAGAGTTCACTGAGGGGTTGGTCTATCATTCAGGCACCCCTCCTGGGCAAGGGCTTTCTTGGGTTTACTTGAGCACAAACATGGCATTTGGCTGAGACATCCTGCACTAGGGCCATCCAGTTTAGGTACAACAAATCTTGGTCTGAGAAACTCAGAAAGTTTTGTGGATCCCAGATGAGTATCCTGGTTTAGGTCAGGTTCCTCTGGGAGGATGTCTTTCGCCCTGGTGCTCTCCATCAATACCTGGGTTTGAGCTGTCCAGTTCTTCTTTACCATGGAGTGTCAGGTAGCACCAGGTAGGGCTATGCCATCATAATATCAATAGGCTACACGGGTCTTAAAACTATTTGTAGGGCAGCCGAACCAGGCCAGTGGCCCAGCAGTGGAGGACAGCAATTCGTACAGGATGCCAGATAGCCACTTGGAGGGCCAAGAATTTTTCTTTTTTCCTTTTCTCTTCTTCCTTCCTTTTTTCTTTTTGTGAGACAGGGTTTCTCTGAGTAATAGCTTTGGCTGTCCTACAACTCACTTTGTAGACCAGGCTGCCCTTGAACTCACAGAGATCCACCTGCCTCTGCCTCCCAGGTGCTGGAATTAAAGGTATGTGCCAGCACCACCTGAAGTTTTCTTTGTTTTTAATATCCCTTCCTCCAGTGGTGAGAAGCCCTCTTCCCCTATAGAACATAATGTGGACATGCATTGTAGTAAAAACATGGCAACTGTCCCTGTATATGGTGGAGGACTTTCCTTTTCCCCAACTGGGAGCCTGGGTCAGATTGACCAGTTCTGCTCTCTGGGCTGAGGTTCCTGGCTTGAGCCCAGATCATAGCTCCCACATATCTCATTTCATCTTTTATCTTGTCATAGATGAGCATCTATAGGTTGTCATCAGACAGAGGGTAGCAGGATTGACGGCAGTGAGTTTCTCAAACTGGACTCATGGCTGGACCAGGAGTAAAGCCTGGTACTGAGTCATGTGACGATGCATTGCATAGGCTGTAAAGAAAGAATGTTTGGGGGCTGGAGAGATGGCTCAGCGGTTAAGAGCACCGTCTGCTCTGCCAGAGGACCAGGGTTCGATTCCCAGCACCCACATGGCAGCTAACAACTGTCTGTAGTTCTAGTTCCAGGCAAAACACCAAGGCAAATAAATAAAATAAAGTTTTTTTTAAAAAAAAAGAAAGAAAGAAAGAAAGAATGTTTGCCTGCAGATGAGAGGACCGAGCCACAGAGTTAGCCATAGAGGTCAGGCTGTGGATGACACACACCTCTAATCTTAGCACTTGGAAGGCAGAGGCAGAGATCCATGTGGATCTCTGTGAGTTCACGACCACATTGGGCTACATGAGATTAATCCAGGACAGGAGGGAAACAGAACCAGGTGGTGGTGACACACACCTTTAATTCTAACACTTGGGATCCCATGCCCCTGCTTCCACTACTTGGAAAACACACAGTGTAATAATAGGTTTCTGACCCGGAAATCTTAGGCCTTAGGCCCTCAAAAATGTTTCAGACACTTACATTAATTACATCCTGTTTGGCCTATGGCTCAGGCATATTGTTATCTAGCTCTGAATCTTAATTCAACCCATTTCCATTAATCTGTCTTGCAGTGTGGCCCGTGGCTTATGTGTTCTTTACATCTGGCTTCTCTTGCCTCTGTCCTCCTTCCCCTATCTATGCTCCAATTTCCCCACCTACTTCTAAGATGCCTGCCACAGGCCAAGACAGTTCCTCTATTAATGAATGATAGTCACAGCATACAGAAAGACATCCCACACCAACACACACCTTTAATCCCAGCACTAGGAAAGTTGAGACAGGAAACAGATATGGCTAGACAGAGTGAGGTATGGTAGATGGGAGGAGACAGAAGTTCTCTCTCCCTTTGTGATTCCCTCATTCAGTCTGATGATTCATGGAGACACGAATCCTTTCAGCCTGAGGAGATGGCCAGGTGAGAAGTGGCTGTGGCTTGTTCCTCTGTCTCTCTGATCTTTCAGCTTTTCCCCAATATTTGGCTCTGGGTTTCTATTATAAGACCAATTAGGATTGGTACAATAGGGTTCACAGGCGTTAACTAGTGTTCTAGTGTTGATTGAAGGAGGGTCTTCTCTGTTAAACTAGTAGTAGCCACCACAGCCATTATACAGGTGGGCCATCCTGTGCTACAGGGTCCAATAGTTTGGGCAGGTATGTCACAGAGTGTTTCCATGACCCCAAAGTCTGGGTTAGTACCCCTTTATCTTTTGTTTCATGGACAAATAGATAAAAAGGATTTGAGACATTTGAAAGTGCTGGGCTGGAGCTCAAATTAGAGCTGTTTTTAAAGCTTCAAATGCCTTTTATTTAGTCTCAGTCTGAATTAGTGGCCCCGTACCCCGCTTTGTGTTGCTTTATAGAGGCCTTGCTACTTCCTCAAGCTCTGGTTTCCAGAGGTAGCCATTGCTTGAATCTCTTGGACCTGTCTATCAGTCTCTGGAGCTGGACTCTGAAGGATGACAGCAGCAATTCTATTCTGCAACACCTTTTGCCTCCCCTCAGCTGGTAGCCAAGACACGTAGCCTCTGAAGTACAAAGCTGGACTTTCTTAGTCGACATTCTATAGCCTAAGGTCTGTAAGTCTGGCAGGAGTCCCTCAGTGGCCCTTTTACACTGTATTTTCCCAGGAAATCTATGACAGAAGGGTAGGAGGTTAGCATTTAGGGTCATCAAACAGGCTTGGAGAATTTTTTTAAGTCCTTGGGCGACCTGAACTAGGTAAGTTGCCTGCTGTAACCTCTGTCTGGGTCTGTCCATTTCAAAGCAAAGATGGGTTGACTCACCTCTCTCTGGCAATGAGGGTGTGTGAAGAATGTATCTTTCAGGTTCAAGACAGTGGACACTTGTCTCTCAGGAAGAATCAAAGTCATGAGAATCAGGGCAGGAGAGCTGTAACCCAGGCAAAGCACTAGGGTACTGTCTCCCAGCCAGGCAATATCTCCCTGTTTTCAGGGCCATTGTGCAGAGTTTAATGTGGACAGGAGGGCTAGCCGAGCTGGGTAACTGAGCAGTTAGAGGGTGGTGGTGTTGGGCCCGTCCTGGGGGCTTGGTTTTACCCATTCCACTGAGACTCTTAGTTGTCACTCTGAGGGACAGTCCAACTGTGTCTTTGGAAGGCAGAACTTACATCTCGGAGATATTTTTTGACAGAGAATAAGACACCAAAATATTGTTGGGTGTCTGTGAGTCTGAATCTCAATTAACAGGGGAGACAGTGGCCTTCAGTTTAGTAAAGGTTCTTGTCTCTCAACCAGTTCTCTTTTGTTAGACACTTTGATCTACCTCCAACAATGGGACCTACTTTTACCTTTAAATTTTTTTAAAATTTTTATAACTTTTCCCTGATATCTTGCACCAGCTAGGTGACAAAGGAAATCTCTTTAAGTGACTATCTTTAATTTTTCTAAAAAGGATGAAAGGTGTTTAAAGTCTCATTGGTCAGTATTGGGCAGAGGGGGCAGACTGCTCTAGCCAGGCTGTATTGTCTGGCAGAACCCCACCCTCAAGCCAAGGGGCAAATTTTGACTTTTTATTGAGGGACAACCAGGGACTGTGAATGGGGCCAAGTCACTAAGCAGGTGAGTTTTCCAGGATTTGTAGGACAGGTGGAGGTTGAGTTTTGGTTTTTCTGGATGACCTGGCAGAGCCAAGAGAGTGAAAGTCTTAAGCTGGGGATGGAGATGTCTCACACCAGAGAAAGTTAGTAGTCCATAGAAGGCAACAAGCCCAACAGAAACATGGAAAGACATGGGAACAAACACAGACATGTAGTAAAGATAACCTGGAGTGGCCACCACACATTCACACACCTGAACACACAGGAGGAAACTGGTGATGTCTCACACAGACTCCAGACACTGGATTAGCATCTCTCATGTGTCTCAGCGGAAGGTGCCCTAACCAGACTTAGCTCCAGAGATGACAGACCATGTGATTTTCTAAATTGTTGCCTTTTGAGGTGTCAGACTTTTCTGAAGTGTTAGGTAGTGGTTGACCAAAGGATGCCTTGGGGATCTGGAACATCTCAGGATCCTACAGACAGATATAAGCCAATAGGAAGTCTATTAACCATCTACACTGGGTGTGGCCCAGCCTTTATCAGGATGAGCTTTTAAGCACAAAAACTGCTCCTGGGTTGACTTACCTCAGTTAACAAGAACAGTTAGCCAGAAGCAGAACTGCTGAAGCCAAAACACAAGATTAGTGCCTTTAGAGACTATGGTTGTGGATGGATAGGCCTTGGCAGGTGCTGCTGTCTACATGCTGGGTTTTACAGCCTGAATGGTACTTCTATCATGGAGTCAGCTGTACTAAGGTTTGAGGATGTGTTACAGAAGCAAACCTGGGTTGTTTTGACCATTTCCCCTTATCCACAGGCTGTATCCAGAGGGCATTCTTTAAAAAAAAAAAAAAAAACAAAACAACTTTATTATTTATTTACTTATTTACTTGGTGTTTGCCTGGTACTGGAACTACAGACAGTTGTTAGCTGCCATGTGGGTGCTGGGAATCGAACCCGGGTCCTCTGGAAGAGCAGACGGTGCTCTTAACCGCTGAGCCATCTCTCCAGCCCCATCCAGAGGGCATTCTAATTATTCTTGTGAGAAACAGAGACAAACTGCATCTGTCCAAGTCCACCAGAAAACTGTCCTGCTTTAGCCACCAGCTGGTCTCCTCATCTGGACTGAAGTGGACACTCTGCCCACTAGCTGCCCCGTGCCCCCACCCTTCTACTCTGCCACTGCTTTCCTCGTTTTATTCACTGTCAATAAGAGGCTTCCTCCTCTCGGCCACATTTGGTTTCTATGGAGAAAGAACCCTGGAGACTGTACTTGATTGTGTGGTAGTAAGTCCAAGGTTGCTGTCCTGGTTGTCCATCTATACACCTGATAATGGCTGATGGGATTTTATAGATGTTCTTTTTTTTTTTTTTAATGTGCATTGGTGTTTTGCCAGCATGTGTGTCTATGTGAGGGTTGGATTTCCTGGAACTAAATCTAGATTTCCTGAAACTGACATTACAGTTGTTAGCTACCATGTGGGTGCTGGGAATTGAACCCTGGTCCTCTGGAAGAGCAGCCAGTGCTCTTAACCACCACTGAGCCACCCTCTCCAGCCTAAGATGTTTATTTTTTTTTATACCCACAACATACTATATTATTTTATGCTTTAAAGAGAAGACTAAAATAATGCCATTTGGTCCCTCACAGGCCTAATTATGATGGTTCTGTGATGAGAGTGGGTTGGTCAAGACCCTCAGATGTTGCACAGGACAATTGTAGCACTGGAGATCTACAGTCTGTCCCCCTTAAGGTCTCTGAGTGAAAAATACTTTTCAAAGTACCTACAAAAAGTGGATCAAATCAGGCTGGAGAGAAGGCTCAATAGTTAAGAGCACTGACTATTCTTCTGGAGGACCTAAGTTGGATTCTCAGCATCCACACGGCAGCTAACAACTGTAATTCCAAGATCTGAAACCCTTACACAGTTATACATGCAGGCAAAACACCAATTCACATAAAAATAAAAATAAAATATTTAAAAAAAAGAAGTGGATGAAATGAATCACATTGGATCTTACCCATATTTTTTTTTATTTGGAAATTTTATATAATGCACTCAGATCACACTCACTTTCCTGCCTTACCAGATCCACACTTCCACCCTTGTGACACTCCCCAAAAAAAGAAAAGAAAAAATACCATATTTTGATATTTTGTTTGTGTTCAGACAAATAAAGCTTGCATGGAGATCAGAGGGTGGGGCTAGCCTCTGGTTAAAGTAGAGACTAGGCAGTGACAGCTCACACCTTTAATCCCAGCACTCAGGAGGTGGAAGCAGGATCTCTGCCCCTTTTTGGTCTTCGGATCTGGAGAGGTAAGAAGTGATAGTAGCTATTCCTTTGCTTCACTGATCTTTCAATTTTACTCCGATATCTGACTCCTGCTTTTTATTGATAAGACTAATTAGGATCACACTTCAATACCAAGTTCATTTCATGATGCCTATATACCCACTGGAGCCTGGTCGAACTCCCAGTGGGCAGCCCCTTAAATAAAACCCCACCCCTATCCCTGCCAGAAGCCATCAACTCTAAAGAGCTATATTTCAGCAGCCCTATCACAAATTTCAAGATTCTCTTTAATGGCTTCCTGTCTAGACTGTTTCTTTTGGGGCAAGGAGGTAGGGAGAGAGGAAGGTTGTCACAGAATGAGTGTTTCTCATCCTCAACTGTGACACCCTGCAAAACGAGCTTTCTTGCTTGCCCTTTACAGTCAGTGACAGCATAGATGAAAAGTTCCACTCAGTTTCTGGGGACAGCAGGGACCACAGTCACCCACATGGCCCAGACCTTTCTTTAGAAAATATTTAAGGGGTGTTGAATGGGAGTCAAAGTCAGGTCTCACAGAGGAGGACCCTCAAATTTTTGAGAGACTTAGCCAGAGGAGACAGAAAACCTCCTCAGAATAATAAATCAGATCCATGCAAAGAGAGATGACATGCAAAGCAGCGGGTGAGGTGACTCCATGGTAGAGGTGCCTTCTCACTTGATGGACAGTTAATGTGGCAAAAGGTACAACTAACTCCCAAGAGCTGTTCTCTGATCTCCACACACATAGCTGCATATAGAGAAAGCTGATAAAGAAAAATTTAGAAAGGCCCAAAGAAGCAGCATCAGCTCCCATATACTGGACTGAACAATGAATGAATAGTAAGCTGTAATAGTGACTCAGTTTTATGTCAGAAATTTAAAAGATAAGGATGCTTCTAAGATGTATAGCATCCTTTTGGCCCCAACTTTTTGTCTCTGAAGATAAAGATATTGCCTTTCCTTGAGTATCTTTCTCTTGAGGTTTCCTTTCTTTCTTTGTTCTAGAAAGATCTCAGATAGCCTAGACTGGGGCCTAAAACTTACCATGTAACAGAAGATCATCCTGCTTAGATCTTCCTGGATCCTAGAATTAAAATTATATGCCACCATGCCTGGTGCACTTGAAAATTCTGTGTGTGCATGTGTATCTGTGTTGACACTGGTGCCCTTTGTCATGATTTGATTTTTCCTTTTTTTTTTTTTTTTTTTTTTTTTTTTTTTTTTTTTTTTTTTTTTTTTTTTTTTTTTTTTTTTTTTTTTTTTTTTTTTTTTTTTTTTTTCTTTATTTATTTATTTATTTGCCTTGGTGTTTGCCTGGAACTGGAACTACAGACAGTTGTTAGCTGCCATGTGGGTGCTGGGAATCGAACCCGGGTCCTCTGGAAGAGCAGATGGTGCTCTTAACCGCTGAGCCATCTCTCCAGCCCCCTTGATTTTTCCTTTGATGCAAGGTCTCTCTCTCTGAACCTGGAGCCTACTTTTTTTTTAAAGCTAGGCTGGCATCTAGCACTTGTTTCTAAGATCTCCCCACAAAGCTGGGTTAGAGGCACACTCCAGCCCATGCCTGGCTTGCTACAAGTGGTAATTTATTATGTATACAGTGGTCTGTCTGCATGTATGCTTTAATACTAGAAGAAGGCATAAGATCTCATTGTAGATGGTTGTGAGCCATCATGTGATGCTGGGAATTGAACTCAGGACCTCTGGAAGAACAAGTCAGTGCTCTTAACCTCTGAGCCATCTCTCTAGCCCCACAAGTGGTAATTTTCATCAACAATTGTTTACTTAAACAAAGTTCATACATTATCTAAATAAAATATGTCAACTGCATGCTCATAAACAAAATACAGTGTGCATGAGAAAGCACTTTTGCTGTTCTGAAATAAAGACCCATGTAAGAATTTTTAGGTCTAGCAACATGGCCCAGTAACAGGTAGACAAGTCTGACAGCCGTGACTGAGTGGTCTCCAAAGGACAGGAGAATCATCACGACTTATATACACAATAATTTTTAAAGAGCTCCACATCTTCTTGATTAAAGCTAATTATTTGATACACAAGAACTTGCATCAATTTGTATTATTTTATAAAGGAGGAAACATCTGAATTTTTGTGATTTTCTTTAAAGTATTACTTTGGCAATTTTAAAATAAGTGATATTTTAAACAGATAAAGCCAGTAACTATTTGCATAATTTCCAGTGGCTTACTGACACATACATATCAGAGATATATATTTGTGTCCTGAAAGACCTGTATGGGTGTTATTTTAAAAAAAGAAAATCACGGGGGCTGGAGAGATGGCTCAGTGGTTAAGAGCGCCGGCTGCTCTTCCAGAGGACCTGGGTTCAGATTCCCAGCACCCACATGGCAGCTCACAACTGTCTGTAGTTCCAGTTCCAGGCAAACACCAAGGTAAATAAATAAAGTTTAAAAAAAAAAAAAAAAGAAAATCACAAGCTCTTAAAATACACGAGGCAGGGTAGTAGTGATGCACATCTCTAGTTGCTGCACTCATAGGCAGAAGCAGGCCAGTCTCTGAGTTTGAGGCCAGCCTGGTCTACAGAGTGAGTGTTGGGGGCTGGAGAAATGGCTCAGAGGTCAAGAGCAATCACATATTGGCTCACAACCATCTATGATGTGATCCAGTGCCCTCTTCTGTTGTGCTGGCATACAAGCAGGCAAAATACTTTGTACATTATTAATACATCTTTAAAAAGAGAAATCCAGAGGCTTTTAATCTTGTGTGAGTGGGATATATATTACAGCACTTCTTTATACATTGATGGGTTCCAGTGGGATATAATTACAGCAGTTCTGTATACATTGATGGATTCCAGTGCTGCCTGGAAATTATCTGTGCTGTTTCTCATGCTGCCGTAGGTGATCTGATCTGGCAAAGTTCTTATTGCAGTAGGGACATTGAAAGGGCCTGTTGCCAGTGTGCTTTCTCTTGTGTCTGCTGAGTTCATCTGAACGACAGAAACTCCATGTGCATCCCACCTCGGGACACTTGTAGGGCTTCTCTCCTGAATCAGAGAAAAAGAGAAGCATGTTACACTCAGGGGAAGGTGTGCTGGAAGTCCTGACTGTAATCCAGCACAGGTTAAATAAGGAGATGGAGCCAGGAGACTGAAAAGAAATAGCCAGAGAGACAAATGCACTAGTGGGAAGGAAAAAAGAGGAAACTTTTGAAGGATAGGAAGAAAGGAAAACCCCAAGGGAGGTAAGGTAACAACGGGCAATAGTGACAAGGAAGAAGAAAGAGCGGGGCTGGAGGGATGGCTCAGAGGTGAAGAGCACCGGCTGCTCTTCTGGAGGTTCCGTGTTCACAAGACCAGTGTGGAGAACATGGTGAGACCTCATCTCTCCAGGAAATTAAAAAAAAAATCACAAACCTCCACAAGGGACCAAATTAATACCTCACTGATTTCATCATGCAGTTCCAGGGCTATCACTGAAGACTGTAGCCCAGTTCATACTGGCCTGGGACCTGAACCATCATAAAACCTCTTTATCCACCTTCCCCAAGGTCTCCTGAGGGTCCCAGACTTCCAGGAATTGGCAATAATTTCCACAGACCTGTAGCCACTTACTCCTCACCCCACACAATCAAAGCTCCACTCACCAGTGTGTTTTCGCTTGTGGGCTCGGAGGTGAGAGGATTTTGAGTATGCCTGTCTACAGTTCCCATAATCGCACACATGCTTCTTCTGTGGCTGCCGAGGGAACGGAATTAAATCTAGAAGATTTCTTAGAGCTAAAGGAAGGGCCATGTAAAAATTTGGGAATCTGTCCTCATGGATCATCAGGTTATAAGCAAATGATATCATCTGGCATATTAAACAGTAACCATCGAAGTTTGTCATCTGTGGCCCAAGGATTATCTGGTCAACACTAAGGTGTCTTGCCATCTGAGAACAATGAAAGGTCTGGTTATAATTGAGGTTTGCCATCTGTGAGCCATAAAAGATCTGGTCACCATTAGGGGTTGTCATTTGACCCCCAAAGAGAGTGCGTTTATCACCAGGATGTGTAATCTGGTCTTCATAGAAGGTGTTGGAACCATTGGGAATTGTCATTTGACTATCATAGAAAGTCTGGTTGCCGTTGGGGGGTGTCATCTGAGCCCCGTAGGTCAGATCAGTGGAGGCCATCATCTGGCCCCCAGAGAAAGTCTGGCTACCATGGGGGTTTATCATCTGAGCTCCACAGTAGGTCTGATTGCCATTGAGAGGTCTCGTGGTATCTCTGTAGACATTCTGGACACTATTGAAGGCCATCTTCTGGTCAGCATTGGGAGTCATCATCAGATCCAAGTGGAAGGCTTGATCGCCACTGAAGTCACTCATCTCATGGCCCTCGTAAAGAGTTGCTGGCTGGCTTCTGAAGGGAGGGGCTGGATTACCACAGAGGGCGTTTAGCTGACCGCCTTCATTGGAGACTGTCACCTTGCTTCTTTCTGTGACTGTTGTAATCTGGTAGTCAGTGAGCATTGGCTTGGAGCTGTCATTGACATCTGTCTGCCAAGAGTTTGCTGTGGGTGTCATCAGATCAGTAGGCACAGCTTGTTGAGGTGCAGAAACAGCCTTACTTGGCCCTGCAAGGGGCATAGCAAGGGCTTCTTCTTCAGGTTGGGTTGAGTTGTGAGTAAGGCCTGCCCAGGCGACACTAAGATCTTCACAGGACATTGCTGGACCCACAGGAAGCTACGGCTCTGGGATAATTTATGCTGGCTCTCCTTTATGGGATAGCAAGCAGTACGGAGGCCTGAGGCTGAGAGCTGGAGCTTTGGCCTGGTCCTCCCAAGGCAGAAAGATGTAGAGAAACTCAAGTTCCTCAGATGTCTGGGAGATGGAATTAAGCTTTTTGCTGAACTAGATTTTTAGTTGTGAGGACCTAGAAAGAAAAGTTAGAAGAAGAGTCTTAGCTCAAATCCCAGTCTTTCCACCACCCCTCCCCCTCACCAATGCCATGGTAACCCACTCCATAATTTCTTAATCACTTAAAGGGTGTAAGTGATTGCCTCTCAGTTGGCCTCCCTGACTCTGGAATTGACTGTCTAATGCACACACACACACAAAGTGACATGTCTTAAGTGTGAACCTATGTTGTTTGTTCCCATCTGCCAAACAACTCTGGGTATCTACATGAAGCAAGTGTCCCCATAAATCCCTGCTGATCTATGCAGAACCTTGCAAATGCCCTGCTTCTCCAGACATTTTAGTAGAGATCAGCTAAATGAATAAATCAACTTTTGAGAAAATTAAAACTTTTCTATTAGTGACCCCAGGAGATAGGAGTCACGGCTAAAGAGAAAACAGCTAGGTATTGTTGCACACCCCTAAATATAACTACAAATGCATTACAAGACTGGAAACATAAGCCCACAAGCTAACTTTTATTACAACTTAGGAATTATCAGAATAAAATAAACTCAAAGACTGCGAAGAGGGAAACAAGATTAGGTCAGAGCCAACAGAGAAAAACTAGCTAAAATTAAAAAAAAAAAAAATCGATTCTTTGAAAAGAACAAAATTGGCAAAGAAGAGAGAATGAGGCAAGAAAGCTCAGTGGGTAAAGCACTCTCAGCCAAACCCGAGGCTCACACGGTGCACACAGGTGAATGCAGAAAACCCTCTCCTGTAAACTCCTGCGACATACACACACTGTGGCCTATACATGCACATGTAAAATGTGCCACTGGGTGTGGCAGGCCTGTAATTCCAGCTACTGGGATTGTAGGTCCCAAGTCTGCTTGGGCAATAAAAAAGAGGGGAGGTGGAGGGGGGACTGAGTGATAGAGAGATGTTTCATCGGGTAAGAGTGCTGTGGCAGCTTTTCCAGAGGACCCAGAGTCCATTCCCAGCACTCACAGGGCTGCTACCAACTGCATGTAACTCCAGTTAATAGGATCTGATGCTCTATTCTGGCCTCTGCCAGTGTTGCATATGACAGACAAAATACTCACACAAATAAAATAGAAATGGAAATATATCCTTTAAAAAAAGATTGTGTTTGGGGCTGGAGAGATAGCTCAGAAGTTAAGAGCACTAACTGCTCTTCCAGAGGTCCTGAGTTCAATTCCCAGCATCTACATGGTGGCTTGTAACCATCTATGATGACATCTGGTACCCTCTTCTGTATACTGTATACATTAAAAAAAAAAAAAAAAAAAGATTGTGTTTGTGGCCTGCCCAGTCTACACAGTGAGTTCTGGGACAGCCAAGGTGGTTACATAGAGAACCTGTCTCTGTCCAGAAAAAAAAAATGTAACTAATTAAATAAAAATTCTGCTTAAGAAATAAATAAATAAATAAATAGCCAGGTAGTGGTGCATGCCTTTGAAAGCAAAAGCAAGTCTGGAGTTTGATGCCAGCCTAGTTTACAGAAAAACAAACAAATACAAAAAATATATGTTGTATTTAAAAAAACAAATAGATCCCCAGTTTAGACTAAGAGAACCTTCATCCAGCAATGGGTAGAGGCAGAAGCAGAGTTCCTAGCCCAGCACCAGGTTGAACTTCCAATCCAGCTAGAGAGTATATGAGCAAGGGGATCAGGATCAAAAGGAGGAGACCCACAGAGAGAGATGGATGACTCAAAAACAATCGCTGAGGAACCTTCATGGAAAGAAACTAAACCCTCCAAAAGTAGATGACTATCAAATGGTGTGGGCAGTTTGTGGAGCCTAGGATCAGTAGTAGGATCAGACTATGTTCCTGGTGCATGAACTGACATCTCGGAGCCCATTCCTACAGAGGAACACCTAACTCAGCCTAATACTGGGATGAGGGACTTGGACCTATCTCAGTTGGATATGCCAGACTGAACTGACCCACCTTGGGACTCCTTGCCCTCCTCGGGGAGTGGGGGATGGGATGGAAGGAGGCTGAGGGAGAACTGGAAGGGACTGGGAGAAGGGAAGGAGGGGGAGCAGTGGTAGATATGGAAAAAATTTAATAAAAAAATAAAAATTAAAAATAGTCAGGTGGTGTGGTGTGGCTTACCTTTAGTTCCCGTAGGCTGGATAGAGTAGAGACAGGTGCTTCTCTGTGAGTTTGAGGCCAGCCTGATCAAAGAATTTCACGATAGCCAGGGATGTTACACAGAGAAACTCTGTCTCAAAGAAACAAAATAAGGGCTGGAAAGATGGCTCAGAGGTTAAGAACACTGACTGTTCTTCCAGAGGTCCTGAGTTCAATTCCCAGCAACCCCATGGTGGCTCAAAACCATCTATGATGACATCTGGTACCATCTTCTATATAATAAAACATAATAAATAATAAATCCTTTAAAAAAGAAACAAAATAAATAAACAAATAAATAGAGCCTGGACTGGGCAGGTGCCTGCATTTAACATGTTCCCTAGCAAGGCAGTGTCTGTTTACTGGAAAGAAGACAGAGATATGACCACCCCCCGTACAGCTGGGTGAGAAAGGAGAGATCATCATCACAGGCCACAGTTCTGGGGCCATGGCAGCCATGAGGTATGCAGATACAAAACAGGTATATGCTCTTCTATTGGTGGCTGAATAGAGTTGGGAAATAAAAAAGGGTGTGCAAGTGGGTATGTCAGCTGTCCACGGCTCTGGGACGTCAAGGCCAGCTGCCTTTACATTCTACAGCATGGCTTCACTGATGACTCCTTCCTTCTCTAGAAGGAGCAAGAAATGGTGGTAGATAGGTGACAGATAGCCAGACTGTCTCAGGAAATAAACACCATGAAGTAGATAGACTTGAGTCTCCTGAGTTTTATTCCAAGTTATAACTCAGTAGCTTTAGCAAGGTATGGCCCTCTCCTGAGACCCCAGTCCTTAGAAAGCTGAGGAAAATAGAGTGTAAAACCTGCCTAGGCTTAGCAAAACCCTATCTTAAAACAAACACCCCAAAGAAACATAAGCTAAACAGGTTTTCATGCAAATTATGAGTGACACATTTTGACATAAAATGTTTTTATCTTACCAGGGGAAGAAAACATGATTAAAGATGTTGTCTTAGAACTCAAAACTCTAGCTGCTATTTCAATCTGGCTCAAAATGTGAACTCCATCTTTAGGTCTTCACATCACTGACACTCCTAACCCCAGGTCCTTTGGACAGGTTGAGAGAGACCAGCATAAAGGGTGGAAAGTCACAGAGCTGCAGGCGGCAGATGTCTGCAGAGCCCTCCTCCTATATACCAAGTTCAGTCAGACTGGAAAGATTAGGTTAAGATTGCTGAGGCAGAGAAATGAAGCAAATATCCATGTCTCTTGTCTTTTTTTAATATTTATTTATCATGTATATAGTATACGGAAGTGGGTACCAGATCTCATTATAGATGGTTGTGAGCCACCATATGGTTGCTGGGAATTGAACTCAGGACCTCTGGAAGAACAGTCAGTGCTCTTAACCTCTGAGCTATCTCTCCAACCCCCACGTCTCTTTTCAAGCTGGAGAAATATATGTGTATGTTGACAGCGTACCATAATTTTTTTATGAGCTCCATCACAAACATTTTATATTCTTGGCAAAGTCCACGAAAAGCCAAAGATAACCAAAACGTACATAGTGATAATGGATGGAAACAAGCAACAATCTGTACTTTGTTTGCAAAAACAACTTTCCCATAATGCCAAGTTTAATTCTGTTTTTTGAGACAGAGTATAACAGCCCTATCTGTCCTGTAGACCAGGCTGGCCTTGGAACTCACAGAGATCCACCTGCCTCTGCCTCCCCAGTGCTGGGATTAAAGACCTGAACCACCATGCCTGGCAGAGTTCAACTTCTTAATTTCTAAATATCATTTAAGCATCATCCCAAAATTGTTCGCTCAGGAAGCAGCAGCCTCTTTTTAAAAATGTACTTTTTATAGTAGCATATATTCAATGTATGAAATATTTTCATTATGATTTTTGCACTCATGTTTATAATGTACTTTAATCAAATGTAAAAGTAATATTAAATAAATAGATAAGTAGTCAGACAGTATGGCACACTCCCAAGTGAAGTGGATCCCTGAATGAGGTCAGTCTATTCTACAGAGCTAGTTTCAGGACACCCAAGGCCATAGAAAAACCCTGTCTGGAAAAAAAATCAAATAATAATGAATTTTTAAAAATATAATAAAGAGATTATGCTTAAAAAAATAAATAGCCAGGTGGTGGTAGCCCATGCCTTTAGTCCCAGCACTTGGGAGACAGACGGGCAAATCTGAGTTTGAGGCCAGCTGGGTCAACAGAGTGAGCTCCGGGAAAGCCAGGAATACATGGGAGAAACATGTCATGAAAATGAAACCAATGGGCTGGAGAGATGGCTCAGCGGTTAAGAGGTTAAGAGCACTGACTGTTCTTCCAGAGGACCTGAGTTCAGATTCCCAGCATCCACATGGCAGCTAACAACTGTCTGTAATTCCAAGATCTGACACAATTACACAGTTATACATGCAGGCAAAACACCAATTCACATAAAAAAAGAAAAAAAAAAAGAAAATCAAACAAACAAAATAATAATAAAATGGTTGAAGAATGTAGCTCAGTGGTAGAGGACAATACTGCCTATATCACATATGGAGCCCTTCATCCAAGCCCCAGCCTTCCAGAAAAGAGTGAGACTGAGAAGGGACCAGAGACCTCATTGAGAGAGCCCTTACCTACCATAAAATTCTGGATTCAGTCTCCAGCACCATACATAGAAAGAGGCCAAGAACCAAAACATTCCATGAAAATATACTAATGAATAACAAGCGAAAAGATACCCAGTGTCAATGCAGGAAAACAAGAGACCATACTACTATTGAGATGGCTTTAAAATGAGCAAGCCCTGCCAGGCGATCAGTAAATCAATAATATTTTTGAGCTATAGAGAATCAGCTTTTTTTCTTTTTCTGTCTTGTAACTCGTAACTCGATCTACATCGGGCTGGCCTCAAACTCACTGAAATCGGATAACCTCTACCTCCTGAGGGCTGGGATGAAAGGCGTGAGCTCTGCCTCCTGGCTGAGAATCGGAATTCTTGACTACTACTAGAAATAAAAAATGACACAACTGCCGTAGAAAATGGCTCAACACACAGAAAATCGGATTTACCGTCAATCCAGCAACCGCTTCTGGGCCTATACCCTAAGAGAATTAAAAAAATATTTGTACCTTTATGTTCATATTTGTACAAATTATAGTAACCCAAACATGAAATGTATGTAGGAGTCTGTTCTCCATCAAGTGGATGGATAATTGAAAGGCAGAAGCGGGGCTGGAGAGATGGCTCAGCGGTTAAGAGCACTGTCTGCTCGTCCAGAGGACCCGGGTTCGATTCCCAGCACCCACATGGCAGCTAACAACTGTCTGTAGTTCCAGTTCCAGGCAAACACCAAGGCAAATAAGTAAATAAATAATAAAGTTAACAAAAAAAAAAAAGAAAGAAAGAAAAGAAAGGCAGAAGCAATGGAACAGCCAGATATGCTATAAGCATGGGTAGACCACAAGGACATTCCTCATAGGAAAAGATAGTGTCACAGACAACACTGAGGTCTGGCTTACTAAGGTCCTTGGCACCAGCAATTGCCTGAGGGGCTGAGGGAGGGGAATGGAAAGTTATTATCTTGGATTTGGCTAAACTGGGACCTTATCTCTAAAACCAACCTAAGGTCTGAGTAGTGGCTCAGGTCCAGCACCTGGAGGCTGAGGCAGGCAGATATCTGTGCTTTGGAGGCCAGCCTGGTCTACAGAATACAGTCCCAGAACAGTCAAGGACTACATAGAGAAACCCTATCTCAAAAAACAGCAAAACAAGTCAAATGCCTAGGGACAACAAAACTAATTAAAATTGTTATTTCAAGATCCAAGACAGCCAGGGATGTAGAAAAACAAGCAAATAGAAAAACAATCACACTGGGCTGGATAGATGGCGCAGCGGTTAAGACCACTGACTGTTATTCCAGGAGACCTGACCTGAGTTTAATTCCCAGAATCCACAGGGCAGCTAACAACTGTATGTAATTTCAAGATCTGACACACTTACACAGTTATACATGCAGACAAAACACCAATTCACATTCACAATTCACATTAAAAAATATTTAAAAACAAAAAACAAAAACCCAACCCTGTTAAAAATACATAATGTGGGGGCTGGAGAGATGGCTCATCGATTAAGAGCACTGTCTGCTCTTCCAGAGGACCCGGGTTCGATTCCCAGCATCCACATGGCAGCTAACAACTGTCTGTAGTTCCAGTTCCAGGCACACACCAAGGCAAATAAATAAATAAAATAAAGTTTAAAAAAAAATACATAATGTGGGTGTGGTGGCTCCTGCCTTTAATCTCAACACTTGGAAAATAGAAGCACCCATTTGAGGGCGCTTGGTCTGTAGTAGCTGGGTTGGTTCCAAGACAGCCAGGGCTACAATGCCTCAAGATAAAAAATTTATATATAGACTCGGAAGAGCATCTTAATGTATTTCCTATCCCATAATTCACACTTACCTTCTTCTCAGTGAGGCTGGGAGATCCTCTAGGCCAATGACTCTATTTTGTCCAAATCGGGGGCCTACCAGATTTGGAGGAGTACTGAAAAAAAAATGCAAAGTGGATTTCTGGTACAACAGGACCGGCTCTGGTCTCTAATCTTCAGGTCCCCGGGAGTGCAAGCATATCTGTCTCCCTGTGCAGGACCATTGAAACAATTAGTCTATTTGTCGGGCATGGTGCTGCAGGACTTTACTCTCAGTACCTGGGAGGCAGAAGCAGGAGGATCTCTATGAGTTCTAGGCTAGCCTGGTCTACATAATGAGTTTCAGGACAGCCAGGGCTATATAGAAAGAACTTGTCACAAAAACAAAACATCAAAAACTCCATTATTTTATTATTATTGAGACAGTGTCTGCCTACTCCTAGAATATACTAAGTGAATCAGGCTGGTCTAAATCCCCAGTACTGAGATTAAAGGCTTGTATCACCAGGCCTGGCTCTGTTTTAAATTATTATTATTATTTTGATTTAGGCCCTGACTGGCATGAAACGCTGTATGTAGATCATGCTGGCTTTGAAATCAGAGATCGAAGAGGGGGAGCTGGAGAGGTAGCTCAGAGGTTAAGAGCACTGGCTCTTGAAGAGGTCCTGAGTTCAACTCCCAGCAACCACATGGAGGCTCACAACCATCTATAATGAGA
Organism: Sigmodon hispidus; assembly: GCA_004025045.1. NCBI lineage: Eukaryota > Metazoa > Chordata > Mammalia > Rodentia > Cricetidae > Sigmodon > Sigmodon hispidus. The sequence continues at coordinate 240,367 of PVIH01001180.1, forward strand.
TCTGGCACCCTCATCTGGCATATAGGGACACATGCAGGCAGAACACTGTACACATAATAAATAAACTTAAAAAAGAAAAACGAAATCAGACATTGGCCTGCCTCTGTCTCCAAGGACTAGGATTTGAGATCTGTACAAACACAAGCTCTAGTCCTGATATCTATCTGCCATGGCATTCTGTATATCCTAGGAGGCTGATTAAGTGATGGACTATGGTTATTACCTCAGAAAGACAGATCTAATGGAGCACAGGCCTGGGTGTTCACCAAATGGGCCTCTAAATAATAGAACCTCTTCAAATACTTCTGCCTTCCTTACCCCTTATCACAGGAGCCTTCCACTTTCTAGCATTTCTGACCTCCCCAACCTTAGAACTTCCAACCCAGACTGGCAATCTTTCCCAATAAGGTTCCCACATACTCACTAAAGCTGACTCAGGACTTGAAGTGATCAAGGCGAGCTGAGAAACCCATTCTCGCGTGCTTTTTTAAGAGTTTAATTTTGGCCACACCTTTGTGGGAGGTCCCTGGCTCTGCAAGTGTCAACCTATCAAGCGCTGGGATGATTGTTCGATAGTCTTGAGCTAGGTTTCTCAATTTATGGGTCTCGACACCTTTGGAGGGTTGAGTGACCTTGTCACAGGGATCACAATCAGATATTTACATTAAGATTTATAACAGCAGCAAAATTACAGTTATGAAGTAGCAACAAAAATAATTGCATGGTTGGAGACTGCCACGACATAAGGAATTGTATTAAAGAGTCAGCGCATCAGGAAGGCTAAGGACCACTCTGCCTTAGGCTCTCCCTAACCCCCGATTTCACTGGATGCAACTCTGAGTGCCTTGGCTCGTCCCAACCCTATCTTGTGGGGTTTACTGTGATCATCTTGAGATGTGAAAGTTGAGAATGAGGAAGTTGAGAATGAGGGTCCTAAAGAATTCACACACATCGTTCTCTCTGTCTTCCCTCTGCTATTAGAGTCTTAAGTGTTCCCCCAGTCTTTCCAGGTTTTCTTCATGTTTTGTCATTTGTGGTCATCGGTCCTCTACCTTTGTGACTTGCAGGACCTGCTCTAGCAGAAAGGATCATATTATCATTTGTTAGATGAATAGTTTTAGTTTCTATAGCAAAACCTTCATATGCTCGTCCAGATTGGACAGATAGCTCTGGTGGGAAAAGCACTGGCTGTTGTTCTAAGGACTCGGATTGGATTCCCATAGTGGTTCCTCACTCCAGCCCCAGGCTGTCCAGCAACCTCCTTTGTCCTCTGGCATGTACAGACACTCTAGCAAAACATCTATCATCATAATCTAAAATTAATTTTTAAAAACCCATTCTATTTCTTTACTTTTGTAGAGGCAGAGATGCATGGCTGAGCACTGGGCTGAGCTCCTGGTCCAGCTGAGAGCTGGGGAGGAGAGTCTATATGAGCAAGGGGATAGGGACTATGAGGAAAATTCTCACAGTGATGGCTGGCTGGAGCTCTGGGTAACTCACTGAATTAAGAACAGCCACTGGGGAACCTTCAAGAAAACGAAGTAAGCCCTCCAAGGTTAGGCAGCTGTCCACTGATGTGGGCAATATGTGGAGCCTTGAGGGGAGGGATCAGACTGTGTTTCTATGCATGAACTGACACTTCGGAGCCCATTCTTTCCAGAGGAACACATAACCCAGTCATGACATTAGGAGGAGAAAATCAGACCTGCCTGGAGTGAATGCTGGGATGATCCACCTTGGGACTTCTTGCCTTTTGGGGGGAGGGGATGGGGGATGGGAAGGAGGGAGGCTGAAGGCTGACAGGGAGGGGTTGGGAGGGAAAAGGGAGGGAGAGCAAGGGGATACATGGGAAAAAAGGACTTTATCTTCTAAAATAAATAAATAAGTAAACAATTCTGCCAATTTCTGTCAGTTTGGATTAGGAAAATCTATTTACATCTTTTTTTTACATATTTATTTTTATTTTATGTGAACTGGTGTTTTGCCTGCATGTATAATTGTGTAAGGGTGTCAGATCTTGGAATTACAAACAGTTGTTAGCTGCCATGTGGATGCTGGGACTTGAACTCAGGACCTCTGGAAGAACAGTCAGTGCTCTTAACCACTGAGCCATCTTTCCAGCACAACCCATTTAAATCTTAAAGTATTTACTGATGAGAAATCATTATTCTATCATTTGTTACATTTCCCATGTGTCTATGGCTTCCCTTTCCACGTTTCTATTTTCTTTTGTGTTTAGTTGGCTTTTTGTGGCAAAAGACTTTAATCCAATATATTAATATCTAGAACATACAAACCTCCATACTCTTGTTTATTTCCCTAAAATGTATTCCTTTGGGAATTACACTCGACATCCTAGTGTTATAACGCTCTAATTTGAATTTATGGCACCTTAACTTCACTAGCACAGAGAGTGGACTCCCACAGCCCCTAGTCCAGTTATCTTTTAGTTATATGTGCCGTAAAGTTGCATTTTATGCATTGCGTGTCCAAAATCATAGGTTTCTCATTTTTTAAATTTTTTAAAAAATTTTTATGTGAATTGGTGTTTTGCCTGCATGTATAACTATGTAAGGGTGTCAGATCTTGGAATTAGAGACAGTTGTGAGCTGCCATGTGGGTGCTGGGAATTGAACTCAGGTTCTCTGGAAGACCAGTCAGTGCGCTTAACTGCTGAGTCATCTCTCCAGCCCAGGTTTCTCATTTTAATGAACAACTAGACTAATTGCATCCTGTTGCAATCCAAAGCTTCACACTCCTAGCTTGCTCTCGTCTCCCCTCTCCCTCTTCTCATATTTTGGGGATTAAATTCAACTTTGCTAAGCAGCTACTCTTCCATTGCATTCCGTCTTGTCTTCAGCCTTAGGGATGTTTTTTGTTAGTATTTATTCATTTAGATAAGACAAACTTTACTGTGTGTATGTCTTGTGATTTCTTTTATTGAATTTTTCATGCTGGCAACTTTGGATCTCAGATTTTCTTCTTGCTCAGGGTGACTCTTTCTATTCAAGGTTGTCCATCTATGCATATCTATTTTTCATTTTCATTACTTGATTGTGCTATATAATGATCCTTCTATATTCTGGGCAATTTTATTTATATTTTAAAGATCATCAATTTATTATAAAAGAGAGGCATGGAAAGTGTGTCCATGATTAAATAGTTTAGAGGGCCAGTGCAATTTGCAGCATCACATGATGGCATTTTAACGTCCTGTCTGAGAATATCGTCACCATCTCTCTAAATAAGGAATAATTAATGGCCAGAGATTCTTCTGTATCTCCATGTTCTTTGAGAACTTGTCTCCACTGACTGAATACTTCCACTTGTTCTTTTAGAGCTTGATCCCACAGCCACTCCTGATGCTTGCAATATTTTTTCTTGAGATTTCTACCTCTGGATACAGTTTTGATCTCTGTACTTGGAGTTGCCACTTCAAAGTCTAAGTGATTTTCAAAGAACCAATTTTTAAATTGATTAATATTTATTTATTTACTTACTTATTTTGAAATAGCATATCACTATGTAGTCCCTGCTGGCCTGAAATTCACTGCATAGACCAGGCTGGCCTCACAGTGATCTAATTTATTCTCCTGCCTCTGCCTCCAGACTGCTGAATCAAAGGTTTGAGTCATCAAAAAGAAAGGAGTCATCTATTTTATGATGCAGTGTTTACTGTTTTTATATTTCTTAATGTACTTTTATAATCTTCCAGTTTACTTTTGTATTTTTTTTTTAAGTTTCTGAGTTGTGTGTTTGACAATTTATTTTCAAGCATTTGTTTTTACTTTTCCTTCCATATATAAGTTAAACCCATCAGCATTTATTGATATAATTTATTTGTTTGGTCTCATATAATTATAATCTCAAAATATCAGACTTATTATAGGTCTCACCCCTCAGGACTGCTGCCTCTGTCTCATGGTGGCCCAGAACCAGTTGAGCCAGCACTGAGAAGAGAGGAAAAACCACATACACAGACAGCACTATGGTTACTGACCTGTCTGCAGCTCCCTTCAGTGTGCCAGTGCGTTTGGGAAACTGTTCTTCCAGGAAGGATGGAAAGAGATCAAGAGTGGACACATACAAGGGAGCTTTTGAGAACAAGCCGGAACCACACATCTGGCTCTTGATGTCTCCCACCTTAAAGCTATGGGGAACCTCTAGAGTGAGCAGGTTCTGTTCTTCACCATGGGGCAGGTTGAACATACATACATGGCCCAGGATGCGGGGAAGCTGGAAGAGGTGGCCTGGTTGGGGCTGGTGGAACAGGCTGGCCCATGGTCTCCTGCCCATAGTCACTATTGTGTAACTGCAGCCTCCCCCATCAGAGATGCTGGAGGACAGCAGTCAGCTTCTCTGCCATCTGTCAAAGACTGTGTGCAATCCTATCGTCTAGCCACCATCTCTCCCAGAGAAACAGTTTGATGAAGTCAACTGAAGTGACATAGCACAGAGCATGGTGGCATCTCTATCAACAGAGGCTAGAGAGATGCCCCAGAGGTGAAGAGTAGATACTGTTAGTGCAGAGCAATGGAACTGGGTTCCCAACACCCGTATCAGCTGGCTCTCAGCCACTGTAACTCCAGCTCTGAGAACCCAAAGCCTCTGAGGACAACTGCCGCCTCCACCCAAGTAGATAGTGAACAGAGGAATCTAAGGAGGGGAAGCTAACCCTTTCCACAAAGACCCTCAGGGAAAACTGCTTTTCTGCAGTCAAAGAAGTATTTGAAAGGACAGAAAAAGCCACAATCGCTCGGTTTCTGTCATCAATGGACCTAGAGTCAAACTGGGTCTCCAACTGCCCACTTCTTCTTCTTCTTCTTCTTTTTTTTTTTTTTAAGATTTATTTATTATGTATACAATTGCTTTGTTTGTAGGTCAGAAGAGGACACCAGATCTCATTACGGATGGTTGTGAGCCACCATGTGGTTGCTGGGAATTGAACTCAGGACCTCTGGAAGAACAGCCAGTGCTCCTAAACCGCTGAGCCATCTCTCCAGCCCCCAACTCCCCACTTCTATGGGACCTGGGTCCTTGTGTCTGTCTAGGTCTAAAGCAGTCTCAAGACTCTGCCCAGGTTTTCCTAAATTTATGACTCTGAGTGCTGAGATTACATGAGTGTGTGTGCCTCCTATCCAAAGTTCACTGGTTTTGTTTTTTGAGGCAGTGTCTCACTATGTAGCTCAGGCTAGCCTTAAACTTAACAGTGCCTCACCTCCTGCTTCACCTAGATCTTGATATTTTTCATTTATTGATGTGTATGTGTTTGTGTGTATATGATATGTACATGTGGGTGCCCTTGAAAGTCAGAAGAGGGGGCTGGAGAGATGGCTCAGCGGTTAAAGCACCGTCTGCTCTTCCAGAGGACCCGGGTTCGATTCCCAGCACCCACATGGCAGCTAACAACTGTCTGTAGTTCCAATTCAAGGCAAATAAATAAATAAAATAAAAGTGTTTTTTTTGTTTTGTTTTGTTTTGTTTTTTTTTAAACTTTATTTATTTATTTATTTATTTATTTATTTATTTATTTATTTGCCTTGTTGTTTGCCTGGAACTGGAACTACAGACAGTTGTTAGCTGCCATGTGGGTGCTGGGAATCGAACCCGGGTCCTCTGGAAGAGCAGACGGTGCTCTTAACCGCTGAGCCATCTCTCCAGCCCCGTTTTGTTTTGTTTTTAAAAAAAAGAAAGTCAGAAGAGGGCATTAGATCCTTGTACACGTTCACTGTGGGTGCAGGTCCTTCGAGGGAGCAGCAAGTACCACTGAGGATGGCTCCAGCCCTAACACAAGCTTTTATAGAAAATGACCCAAGTGTTACATAGTTTGCCTGCCCAGCAAGACTAAGGTAGCTAGGTCTGCCAGCTCTCCAGTTCCTCCCACCTGCCTCTCCACTTGCATTTCCAGTCACAGGGTGAAAATATTTTGTTAAGGAAAGGCTTCAGGAAAGCAGTGGGCAGAAATCCAGCTGGGGTGTGAGCACAGGAGAAGTTCTGGGTCTCCCCTCCCCCTGTCCTGCTGAGGGTCTGGGGGAGGGGTAAGAAGATGAGCCGCAGGTGTGTGCTCTTCCCAACGAAAGTATTCACAAACTGAGAGACAGGCCCAACCTCAGCAAAAGGAACAGAGGGTTTGTGCCTGTGACCACTACATTGTAACTAAATCTCTTCTGAAGAATGTCTTTCTGTGCTACATTGTATCCATCACCAAGCGCTACATTGTACTGTTCCCTAGTCCTCTTCCCAGCCCAGTCCCCAGTAGTTAAGTACGCAGCTGTTTTAAAGACAAGGTCTTCAATGAAGTTACCACTTAGAAAATAGGACTGGGACTGGAGAGATGGCCTAGCGGTTAAGAGCACTGACTGTTCTTCCGGGGGACCTGAGTTCAATTCAGTTCCATTCCCAACATCCATATGGCAGCTAACAACTGTCTGTAATTCCAAGATCTGAAACCCTTATACAGTTATACATGCAGGCAAAACACCAATTCACATAAAAATTTAAAAAACGATTTTTTTTTTTTTTTAAAAAGAAAGTATGACTGATGCCAGGCATGGTTAATCCCAGCACTTGGGAGGCAGAGGCAAGTGGATCTCTATGAGTATGAAGTCAACTTGCTCTACAGAGTGAGTTCCTGGACATCCAGAGCAATATGGTGAAACCCTGTCACAAACAAAACTGAAAACAAACAAAAAAGGAAGATCACACACACACACACACACACACACACACACACACACACACACACGAACAAAAGAAATATGACTGATGTTGCAAGAAGAAACGTGGGTGTGGGATCCTGTGGGGAAGCTGTGAACACATGGGGAGAGGTTGCCTTCTGCATAATGCATGCCCTGGGAGAGGCCAAAGCTGTTTGCAGCACCTTGACTGGCCATCTTGCACGCTGAACTCTGAATTCAGATGTTTAAACTACCCACCCATTTTATTTTGTCAGGACATCTGGTAGGATAAATGCATTCTAGAGACATCATCTAGAAGCAAATGATGGCCTATTTGTATAAATTAACTCATCTCTAAAATGAATTTTTCCCTTTTTCTGGTTTCTCGAGACAGAGCCTCACTGTGTAAGTCCACTGGCTTCAGACTTGTATCAATTTTGTCTCTGCCTCTGAAGTGTGGGGATTACAGACTGCACCTGGCTGTACCAATAAACGAATATCTTTAATGTTTTAAAATTCAAGATCTGGAGAAATGGCTCAGAGGTTAAGAGCACTGGTTGTTCTTTCAGAGGTACTGAGTTCAATTCCCAGCAACCACATGGTGGCTCACAACCATCTAGAATGAGATCTGGCGCCTTCTTCTGTATACTGTATACATAATAAATAAATCTTCAAAATTCAAGATCCTTCCCATGTTAATAAAGCAACATGGCCCCTAATCCAGCCCCCAGAGCCCGACACACTGCCTAGAGCCAGACATTTCACAGAGACTTGGGATGGACTGTCCCTACCGAAGGACCTGCCAGCTTTCCCTAATTTGTTTAAACAGTATGCTTACTGACTAGCTCACCTTCTTCCGTTATAGCTATGAGCTATTGTCCTTTCTTGTAGACAAAACAAATGCTTCTCCTTTGGAGTCCACAAGAGCTGCAATGCTTTTGTGAGAGAGAAAAAAACAAACAAACAAACAAAAAACACAAGACAACATCGACAAAAAACTGTCTAGAATACAGCTCTGTGGGGGAGCAGCCCTCCTTCACCTGAAATCTTAGTACAGCTTCACAGGTACATTGTCTATTGAGCACAATCAGAAATTTCTTTTTCCCTTTTATGTGTGATGAATAAAATGAACCCATGACTAATAGAATTCTGTGTTTATAAAACATGTTTTGGGTGTCTCGTTTTTTGCATTTCGATGAACATTAATCATAAATGTAACTGTAATAAAAAGCACTTTGCAAGCCTAGAGCGGTGCAGCTGTGGGAGGCATGGATGGGGTGAACAGGAAGCACCTTTGAATCAGAATGCATGTTTATTGTAGTGTGTGTGTGTGTGGGGGGGGGGGGTGTCAGGTTCTTGATGTAATGGGCCTGCCCCCAGGTACCATGCTGTCCCTCCAGTGGTTAACAAATAAATCTCCAAAGGCTCAGAGTGAAGGCTAGGCCTCTAAATGGTGGCTCAAGGCTCATAGGATGTGATGTCACCAACAGAGTAATCCTCATAAACTTGAAGCTGAAAGGGGCCGTAGCCTTGTTGAAGAGAGATGGTTGGCGGTAGGGTGCTGTGGGGGTGTTTGAGAGGTACCGTTTGTCCCTGAGTCTCTGTCTATTCCTAGCTCCCCTCCTCTCCCCTGACAGCAGTGAATTGGTAGCTCTGTCCTCAGGTAACTCTACCACAGGCCCAGAAAAAACAGAGCCAGACTCCTAGGGACCTAAATCACGTGACCAAAAAAAAATTCTCCAACAAAACAAAGGTTCACCTTGGAATTCTTTTTTTTGTTTTTTGTTTTGTTTTGTTTTGTTTTGTTTTTTTGGCCTTGGAATCTTAAACCTGCTGAGGAGACTCTTGGAGTGGCTTAAAGCAAAGAATGCCCAAAGCAATAGTTTCCAGCCTTCCTGCAGTAGATGGAACGAGGCCTTATCAGCAGACCTTGGTTTCAAATTCTTGCTTACAGGCATTTATCTATAATCTATAATCTAGTTACAAACTGGGCAACTGCGGCAGCCTCGTGAAGTGAAAGGGCCGTGCCTTGGTGTCCCCTTTGTGAATCCACTGAGTCAACACTGGGGGAATTGTGAACACTGACACCCACAGAAGAAGTTACGTTATTAAAATAATAACTGTAGCCAAATGAAAGTTGGAGCTGTGAGCTGGGTGTGCAGGGGTCTGCTGGCCTGTGATAGAAGCACTTGGGAGACAGTGGCCGCTACCTGCCTCAAAACCACACAAAACGGACTGTTTGAGACAGGGCAGATCGGCCAGTTGGGCAGTTCTCAGGATTAGAGCAGGCTAACAAAGAGCCACCTGCAATGTGAACTAAAAACCATTTAGAGATAGTAAAAGCGATGTGACCTTCAGAAAGCAGAGAATGCCTATGTCAGTCATTCTCAGCCTTCCTAATACTGCAGCCTTTTTTGCTCATGTGGTGACTCCCAACCATAAAATTATTTTGTTGCTACTTTATAGCTGTAATTTTGCTACTGTTATGAATCATCATAATGTAAATATCTGATATGAAGAGTATTTGATATATGACCCTGAAGGGTTCAAATCCCACAGAACCACTAGCTTAGAGACAAGCCAGTCTGTCTCTGTCTGGCATTTGCCTTGCAAAATGCATTTGCCTTGAGTAGTATGCTTCCTGTGGTTGCCTGTGATGCAGCTATGTGTTGCAAGGGCAAATTCCTGGTGGGGCTTTAAAAAAAAAAAAATCTGGCAATTTCATACATCTCTATATACTGGGTTTTGAACATTCCCATGCCACCCCCAGCCCCCAGTTAGACTCCCTCCCACGGAAATGCTGCTTTGTCTCAGCAGCCCTTCCTGCATTGATGCCAGTTTTTGACCCCATTGAGTTTAATTTTGGGGAGCGTGACTCCAAGCCAGGGCTGTTTACTTGAACATGGGCAGCTTACCGGTTCCTACACACAGCTGGCTTGGACTTTTCTGAATACAAAGCTAGCTTACTCCACCTGAGGTTTCTTCCATAAAGACCCAAGTATACATACAGCAAGCACACGGCCTTTCTTAGGCCAAATTTAGTTTAGTGGAGCAACTTTTGATTTGTGCTCATTTGGAGAGAATTATTTGGAGAGCTTGACCCACACCTTTGGGTATCACCATTGCTCTCTGATCCACTACAGTGGGTTTATTTGGTTTCAATTTGTGATTCACAAATATTTTTCTCAGTGTGGAATTCACAGACCGTGCGCTTGATCAGTTAAATAACTGTTAGTCTAGTCAAAGGGAGACCATTCAATGCTTTTTTAGAGATCTAAGTGAAGGCTCTAAAAGACCCCATCATTGGCAAACATGGCACCATAAGCTCTACTTTTTACCCTTTTTCCCTTGGTAAAATCTGTTAGATTATGTTTCTAAAACTAGCCACCAAGATCCATTGTTTTATTTAGTCACTGACTCATTCCTGAGCCAGAACGCCACTGGGGTCCAATAACCAAAAGTCACTATTTGGGGCTGGAGAGATGGCTCAGCAGTTAAGAGCACTGACTGTTCTTCCAGAGGGCCCGGGTTCAATTCCCAGCACCCACATGACAGCTCAAACTGTCTACAACTTCAGTTCCAGGAAATCCGACACCCTCACAGACATACATGAAGGCAAAACACAAATGCACACAAAATGAAAATAAATAAAATTTAAAAATTCATTATTTGGCTAACATGTTCAATTAGAATTCACCAGCTCAACTCATCCTAGCACAGACTCCCCTTTTTTTCTCCTTAATACCCCACTTTTGAAAAACAAAAATACCTGCCTGCTTACCCTTTGCTGCTTGCTGTCTGCCTTTGCATCCCCCCTCCCAGTAATAAATCTCCTTTTATGCTTATAATTTGGTGTCTGGTGTGTCCTGTTCAGTTCCGAGGTGCTACATAGATCCTGTCCTCAAAAACAACAACAAATAAATAAATAAACAGCCGTGACTACGAAGGGCACCTTCTGGGAATGTTAGTTACACAAGTCCACAACTGGACCGGGACAATCGGAGACGACATGCGTCCCATTAAGTGTTTCTGTTGAACACTCATTTCACTCCCCTTTCTGAGAGTGGATCTCTTCTATCTGAACCCCTGGGGAAACTATTCAAAAAGACAAGATTCAAACAGGAAAGAACCAATTTCCCATAGACCCAATAAAGGTCCTGGAAGTGGGAGTTGGGAACGAGCGCCACCTCGTGGTGGTAAAGCGGGCTACATGAAATTTCCTCAATAAAACCTAATAGGAAATCTTTTTTGTGGTCCCTATGGTGTGCATGGGGGGGGGGCATATTAAGTGTAGAAACCGGATGGGTTTAATATAACGATATTGTATTAGTAATTACTTTAATCTACACAGCCCCCAGGTCTTGATATGATGCCTGGGAACGCAGTATACCGGTAGGTTGCAGGCATCCTATATCTCTATTTCGTAGGGGTTGTATGATCAACTGGCGTATCTTGGATAGCTCTTCAAAGCTGAAATAAGGAAGCAAGTTGCACTGATGTCCATCCTGTCAAGAACCACTTTCCCCTCTTCCATTTCTCACTGAAGCATCATTACTGCCAGAATTTCCTCTTCCAGAGCACCCACATGACAGCTCACAAGTGTCTGTCTGTAACTCCCATTCCAGGGCACCCTCACACAGACATACATGCTCATAAAATAAAAATAAATCTTTTGAAAGAAGAAAAGGGAAAGATTAACATAGCAGGAGATGATTATATATATTTTTTCATAATAAGTCTTAGTCCATAATTTTTGGGAAAACATCCTTATCTAGGATGCCTTGGCTACAGAAAACATTTCTGTCCAAATCTATCTGAAAGTCTCCAGCAGTCAGAGGAATTTGAGGGGCCCTTTTGAGTTGTAAGATGTGGGCCTAAGGTTCAAGACTCCAAAGTTTTGCTGCAGTGTGGTTGGGCGGACTCTGTACCTTTTGACAGCACTGAAGGAGGTCATTTTCTGAGGACTCAGTATTTGAGTTGTAGTCCTTGAAGTGTTTACTTGCCCTCCATCAGTGGATCACAAAAGGCTTTCTTTGGCTGGGGATGGAGCTCAGTTAGGAGAGCACTTGGCTGGCATGGAGGAGTCCCTGCATTCAAACTCCAGCACAGCATAAACTGGGCATGGCCAAAAGGCTTGTCACCTCAGTCCCTGCACTGGGGGGGGTGGGGGAGGGAGGATTGGAAGTCTATGGTTAGCGTTGGAAACACAGTTCAAAGCCAGCATAGGGTAGGAGAGACTTAGTCTCAAAAAGGAGAAAAGGTTTTCTTTTCTTGGAGAAAATAAATTGTAACAACATGTATCAAGCTTTGTTGTTACTCATCATTAGGTTTCAGGGGAACAGAGGATGCTCTATGCTGAGGGATTGTGTGTTTTGAATGAGAATGTCCCATATAGGCTAAGGCATTTGAACACTTGGTGCCCAGTCCATGCTATTAGGAGAAGTTTAGGAAGGCAGCCTTGCCGGTGGAAGTGTGTCACTTGAGAGTGTATGGCCTTACTCACTTCCAGTTCACGTTTTCCACCTCATGCTTCTACTTCAAGATGTGATCTCTGCCTTCCCCGTCAGACCACTGTGACTACCTGCTGCCATACTGCCCAACCTGATGGGCTCTTAGCCCTGTGATACCGTAAGCCCAAATAAACTTTTCCTTTGCCTTCAAGGTTGGCAGCAAATGCTTTTAATCCCCCAAGCCCCTACCTGAAGTTTTTATTGTTTTCCCAGAATTATGGGTTATAATAATTTTAACAATTTTTAGAGCAGTCATCCCATTAATATTTTCAAATTTTGATCATTTGGTTTATTTCACCCAGAGTGTTGGGGTGCAGGATCCAGGAAGGACCTGGTACCCAACTGGACCTTCTGTAAGTAGATTTCCTTTAGATGTTAATTTTATTTTTTCAAGTGTTTTGTTTTTGTCAGTTTGACACAAGCTGTGGTCATCTGGAAAGAGGAGATGTCAATTAAGGGATTGCTTTTGTGAGATGAGCCCTTAGGCAAATCTGTGCAGGCATTTTCTTGATTGATGTAGAAAGGTCCTGCCCACTGTGGGTGGTGCCACGACCCCCCATATGGTCCTGCATCTTACAAGGAAGCAGGCTTAGCAAACCATGGGGAACAAGTCGGTCAACAACATTCCGAAGCAGGACATGTCACAAGGTCCCAGCTTGAGTTCCGCCCTTACTTCCCACAGTGACCAGCTATGACTGGGATGTATAAATCAAATAAACTCTTTCCTCAAGCTGTTTTTGGTCAGTCGTTTGATTAAAGCAATAGAAAGTGAATTAAAATACCAAGTCATGTGTATTGCACATTTGGTAGCTAAAGTCTGTCCCTATTGACAGCAGCAGCATCAAACCAATTCTGTCCATTATGGGATCCAGTCCACTCTGGAACCCAGCCTGATCTAAAACATAGTTCAAATAAACCCAGAGAGCTCAGAATGAAAGCCTGTGGACTTGGAATCTGAGAGCAGCCAAACCCATCCATGGTTCTAGTTATTTCAAGGGAGTGACAGAGAGAATAGATCTCTAGTGGGTGTCTTCTTAGCTATGGTGTAGGAAGACCAGAAATCCACATGGCTGCAGTTCTAAGTCTGACAAAGAAAAAAGCATAGACAAGTTGCAACTAAGTTGTTTGAACGTAGAAAGGCTATGGGGTTGGGCAGCAGAAGTGGCAGGCACAGGAAGACTGGGAATAACATCTACAGAGCATTTGTAGATGGAGAAAGGGAAGCAGTGAGAGTCAGAGAAATATGAGGCCCTGGGAAAGCTGGCTCAGCTCCAGAGTGCTGCTTGCCCTATTTGAACATGCTTTGCATGGTTCCTTGCCTGCCTGTGATTGGCTGAAGCTTGCTGCTATGACTGGCTAAGACACAGCTGTTTGTTTCCGAGGCAACCTCTGGCTAAGATTTCCTTTCTTTTTTATATATATATATATTTATTTATTTTATGTGAACTGGTGTTTTGCCTGCATGTATAACTGTGTAAGGGTGTCAGATCTTGGAATTACAGACAGTTGTTAGCTGCCATATGGATGCTGGGAATTGAACTAAGGTCCTCTGGAAGGACAGTCAGTGCTCTTAACCGCTGAGCCACCTCTCCAGTCCAGATTTCCTTTCTTTTTAAAATTAAAGGGTTTTTTGTTTGTTTGTTTGTTTGTTTGTTTGAATGCACAAACGTTACGTTGCAGGGTTGTTGTTTTTCTTCTCGTTGGAGTTTCATGGACCTGGGCTGGCCTGGAACTCAATTTGTAGGAAAGGATGGTCTTGAACTCCTGATCCTCCTGCTTTTACATCTCAGGCTCACAAAGGTCTCTGACTCCAGTTATGGTGGGATCTAGCGCCCTCTTCTGGCCTCCTCAGGTCAGGCACACAAACTATCCCCTCTTGCTGAGCTGTTTGTTGTTCATGGAATTCTTCGTGGTTGATGGGTACAGACTGAGGGTAGACAGCACACGATAGCAGACATTGTGACGGGAATGTAAGCAGACAGCTCAGGATACTTGCCTGTGCTTACTTACGTGAGTGTGGTAGCCCCATTTTTATGGTGAGTCATTGTGCTTTAGCAAATGAGAGAAACAATATTTAGTTTTTTCAAGACATCGTTTCTCTGTGTAGTCCTGGCTATTCCAGAACTCACTCTGTAGACCAGGCTGGCCTCAAACTCATAGAGTTGTGTACTTCTGCCTCCCAAATGCTGTGATTAAAGGCATGTGCCACCCAAAACCCAGAATTTTTTAAAAAATTGTTTTTAAGTGCATGGGTGTTTTGCTTGTATGTATATCTGAGTGAGGGTGTCAGGTCCCCTAGAACTGGAGTTACAGACTGTTGTGAGCTGCCATGTGGATGCTCTTAACCTCTGAGCCAGAACCCCTCCCCCCCTTTTAAAGACAAGATTTTGTGTGTTGTCTAAGACTGGTTTTATACTTCTGGCTCAAGCAATTTTTCTATATCAGCTATCTGTTTAACCTGTAGAATGTTCTCCATTTTACAGGTTAGGATCCACTTGGGTTGCACGTTATCTGAGTATTTTACAGATATATTTCTTTGAGTGCCATGAGAAACCAGAATAAGGGCTCAGATCTGATGCAGCTGGAGTTACAGGTGGTTATGGTCTCCTGATGCATGTGCTAGGAACGGAGTTGGGTCCTGTGGAAGAGTAGGAAGTGATCTTAGCTTCTGAGCATCTCTCCATCTCTGG